>VYZP01018013.1:0-18106 GCA_013400635.1 Hypocryptadius cinnamomeus | reverse complement strand
GCCCTGGACCAGCTCTGGGAAGAAAATGAACCCTATCCCAGCCAAACCCAGGACAGGGAGCCCGTGCCTGGGCTGCGGGCCCTGCATCCCACTGCCCCTTCCCGGGAGGAGTGAGAAGGGTTTCACAGCCATCTCCCCTGGCAGGAGGATCACGGCCTGGCAGGAGGAGCCACTGTCCCCGCCGTGGCTGTGACAGCAGCCGCTCCAGCCCATCTGCTCCTCGCACCTGCGAGGCCGCGGGCGGGAGGCAGCCAGGGCTGCGCCAGCGCTGAAGGACAGAGAGGTTTGTCCCCGTGGGCTCTGTGCTGTGGCACAGTGCCACCGTGTCCCTGGCAGGTGCGAGCACGGCAAGTCCTCCGTGCTCCTCCCCGCCCGATGCCAGCCCTGGCTCGGGCACGGGCTGGTGGCCAGCTCAGCACAGGTGACATCCAGCCCCTGCCTGCACAGGGCACGTGGTGCCCGGCCGAGCCCGGCTGCCCTGAGCCTCCGCAGGCACCAGCTGCTCCACTCCCAGAGAGCTGAGCTCAACCCTCAGCTTTGGAAAATTCCCTGTGGGACACGGGACCGAATCACAGGGTTTCTGTGCCTCAGTTCCATTCTGGCCGGGGAAGAAAATATCTCCTGGTTTTCTTCACAGCAGGAGCGTCTCGAGTGGAAGGTGTCTCATGGCAGGGTTGGAATGAGATGAGTTTTAAGGTCCTTTCCAACCCAAACCATTCTGAAATTCTGTGATATTCAGGCAGCTGCTTGCACCAAGGATGACTGCTCACAGATGAGGCTCCAGACACTGCTCCAAAACCCAGCAAAAACATGTATAAAGGCTTTCTTTTCAGCTTTGTGGTAAACCCACATTGTTTCCACTGCCCATTTGGGGCACCTGCCATGCAGTGTCACCAGAGCTTTACTCCTGGGCACTGAAGATGTCACATAGTGCCATGAGGTTTTGCAAGGATAAGCTGTTCAGTTAAGATGGGCTCTGACATCATGGTGACAAACAAGGTGAATAAATTTTGGGGTGATGCAGGAGATACCCTGAGCTGGGAGCACAGTTGGCCTTTTCCAGGGCTCTGGAGTGGTCTCTGAACTGAGCCTGCATGTGATGACACAGGGAGAGAGCTGCCAGCCCCCAGCAGAGCTCTGGGGAGGGATCAGCAGTGCTTGAGAAACTTCAGTGGGAGCATATGAGAGCCTGGGGATAATTTTGGGTCACAACACTTGGAACCTGGACCAGGGGAGCACAGCTGCAGGCACAGAGATTCATGGAACGGTTTGGCTTGAAAGGGACCTTAAACTCATCTCATTCTCATCCCTGCCATGGGTAGGAACACCTTCCACTATCCTAGGTGGCTCCAATCCCTATCTGACCTGGCCTTGGACACTGCCAGAGATCCAGGGGCAGCCACAGCTTCTCTGGGCACCCTGTGCCAGGGCCTGCCCACCCTCACAGGGAACAATTCCTTCCCAATATCCCATCCATCCCTGCCCTGACAGTGGGAAGTCATTCCCTGTGTCCTGTCAAGCTTTGGCCTCTGACCAGCACTGATATCTCGGCTGCACTGAGCCCCCATCTCTCTGTGACACATTTTACACTACACAATTTGCAAAATCCTTCCAAACCTTATTGCCCTCAATCCATGTAAACCCCTAGGGGAAGATGATCTAAACCCAAACCAGGGCTCAAGCATGCAGGGGTGAGAGGAGCTGAACCTCTGATGAAGGTGTGACCTGCTGGTCTCACCTTGGAGATGAGCAGTGGCCCCACCCTTCTCTCCACCCCAGTCCCTGCTCACCCCCAGGTGTCCCCTCCACCCCTGCAGCAGTGATGGGGACGTGACTTGGTGCTGAGCACCACCAAATGCTGCAGCTCTCTCTGCTGGGGGCACTCCAAATTTAAGATAGGGCCACATTTGAGAAACAGCTTTGAGAGTTGTTCAGAGCTCCCAGGAGGAGCTGGAGCTGGCTGGGACAGCCCTGCAGCAGGGACACAGGGCGGCTGCAAGGACGTTTCTGTGACAGTAAGTCCTGCATGCACAGACCATCAGAAACTGCATTTATTTGGAAAAAT
The DNA here is from genome assembly GCA_013400635.1 of Hypocryptadius cinnamomeus. Taxonomy (NCBI): domain Eukaryota; kingdom Metazoa; phylum Chordata; class Aves; order Passeriformes; family Zosteropidae; genus Hypocryptadius; species Hypocryptadius cinnamomeus. The sequence continues at coordinate 16,041 of VYZP01018013.1, read as the reverse complement.
ATTCTGTAATTGTCCATTTGGAGCTTTCTAAACCAAGATTAGAGCAACCTCCTGGGAGGGAGTGCTGGGTAAGACAGTCTGTTGGTCATTTCCATATTCCCAAAGGTCTGCTTGCAATGCCCACCGTGTGCCTGGCATCCTGTCCCTTGTCCCTGCCTTGGGAAGACAGTTTTCCATGCACAGATAGGGAAAAAAGCTGTAAAAATTTCCATTTGTGTCCCTGCACAACAAATCACTATCAGAGGAGTAAATAAATTAGTTGATTAGCCAGGAATTCAGCCCAGCTGTCTCAGAGTTACTCATTATTTTGCTGGAGTTTGGAGTGAAGTAGCTGGGCTTGGCTGTTCCCACACCTCCCTGGGCACATGAGTGTGTTTTTGAAGTGCAGGGAACAGTGATTTTTTGGTAGGGATGGATGTCCCAGGCTGTGCCAGCTTCCCTGCTCCTGGCTGGATAAGGAGGCCAGCACTAGTGCTGTGAGCTGTCCTGGGCCTCTTTGCTCCTCTTTCCCGGGAATTTCCAGACCCAGCTGACACCTGGAAAAGCAGCAGAACTAAACGTGGTTTTTAGCCTGTATGGGCTTGTGTAGGAAGGTGAAATGTTTGTTTTTAGGGGGCCCAGGTGCAGCACAGGCACAGAGTTGTGCAGGGCTTGGGTCACTTCTTCCACTGGCCACAGCTGGGCCCCAGCACCTCCCCTCGCCTGGGGAGGGACCAGGGCATAGCTGCAGCTGATGGAATGTGTGTGGCCTCAGGTGCATGCCCCAGCCCAAAATCCTGTCCCCTGGGCAGGTCCTTCCCTGCCACACCAGCCATGGCCGTGGGAGAGCAGAGAGGGCAGAGCAGGGCATGTCCCTGTCACAGGGAGACCTACAGGCACCTGCTCTGCCACCAGCCACCTCACCCCATGTGGCGTGGCGGCTCCACTCTTCCATCAGCCCTGCTGGTATCCTGAAGCTGCCAGGAAAAACAGTCCCTCTCCAGCTGTCCCTCTGTCCCTGCACTTCTGAAGGGCTGGTGGCTCAGTCTGCACCAAAGGATGGGAATGGGGGTGCCCACGGTCCTGACGAGGACTGGAGACATCCCGAGGAGAGCCGGGCTCCGTGGGAGCTCCACCCTCTGCAGCCAAACCCAGGCAGTGGGAGCAGCCCCACGTGTCAGCCAAGATAAGAAATGAATGTCAGGTTTATTTTAGGGATGCATATTTTTATTTTTATGTTTCCCTTTTGCAACTGTTCCCAATCTGGCAGAAACAATTCTTAACCCTTCCCTTTGGTGCCACAAACCCTGCATTTTTCCCTTGAATCCCGTTTAGAGTGGAAAGGGGATTGGGGTGGATCTGTCAGAGACAGCACCCAGGGCTCTCACAGCAGCTGAATGCACTGCTGGGATGGGTTGGTGTGTGCAGAAGGCCTTGGGGAGGCTGTTCCTGGAGGTGAGTGTCCCTAGGCTAGGGAATGTTCTCCCTGCACTGGGAGAGCAGCCCCTGATGGGGGCTGTTGGTGCAATGCAGGTTATATCGAGGCATGACTTTGGGAAGAAGGTGCCTTGCACAGCCTTTGAGCCATCTTTCCTCCCTCAAGAACTCCTGCCAGGGGCATGGAGGCCTCTGGAAGGTGCAGCTCTCTGGGCAGTGAGGCAGCACAGCTGGGCCTGGCTGCAGCTCCAGGCAAAGCAGATGAAAACTGGTGTTTGAGTGAGCTTGACAGGTTTATTAATTTTTGCTTTGGTTCTCCTGGAAAGGGTGAAGGGTGTCTCTCAGCCCCAGACAGTGGTAAGGCAGCCCCAGCTCTGCCTACCCAGAGCACCTTCCTGCTCTGGGGCAGACGGATCCATCTGTGCACCAACAGCTCCTGTGCCACCACCTCAGCTGCTGGGCTTGGACAACACCCACGGGTATCCCAGTGAGCCCCTTTCCCCAAAAACAGTGCTGGGCCAGGACAGCTGGAATTGGCGGTGCCGTGACGCGGGGCTGAGGCGCCTGGGGTGGAGGGTGGCACCTGGGCACTGGAGCCCAGGAGCAGTGCCAGCGTGCAGGCTGGCTGGGATGCCCGGGTGGGATGCTGCAGTGGGGTGTCCCCTGGAGCCTCTCCAGCTTGCACAGGGAAGGGAACAGCTATGGCCAGGCAGCTCCCACACATCTGCAATGCCACCAGTGGCACGAGATGCCACTTGAGGAGGAGGAGGGTGTGATGGTGGCAGTGTTTGCCAGCAAACACAGAACCACTGGTTCCAGCTTGTGGCAAATTCTGGATCCCCAGCTGCTCTATGAGTGCAGACTGACTATGTGGCTCCTTCCATCTTCTTCCTTCCAAGTTCTTTGCAACCTGGGTGTAACTTTCCCAGCCATCTCTTCTTGCAGCCACAACCTCCACTCAGGGCTGTTTAAGGGGCTGAAATTCCCCAGGACTTGCTCCCAATCAGTGCAGTCCTGTGGGGGAACTGCCAGAGTCCCTCCATGTAAGTAAACCCTCAGAGGCAGCAGGAGGGGTGGTTGTGGCTGTGCCTCTCATGGCAGAACTCAAATCCCTTAAAGCTTTTAACAGAAACAAAAAAAAATGTTGGCCTGTGTGGGACTGGCATTCCAGCTCGTCCAGGCTGTCTCTGGGATGAGCTCCACTGCTCCAGGTCCTGCTCAGAGCCACCTTGAGGGAGCTCACTGGGAGCAGGAGAGAGGTGATCTGGCTCTGGAGAAGTGGGTTTCAAGATCAAAGAAGGGTGAGATGTAACAGGGTCTGACGCAAGACATTTTGGGCTGGCTCCAAGCCTTTCCAGGTGCACCTGGACACTGATCCCAGCATCCTGTTTAGATGGGTTTGCTTCAGAATGGGGGGAAAAAGGGCTGAGCACTTGAAAAGTGAGATCAGTCTGGACAGGATTATGAGCAGCACTCCTGGTCCTGGTGGTGGTGATGGGCAAGGTGAGAGCAGAGGGGTTTGCAGGCAGCCACAAACATGTTTGCTGAAGTATTGTAGCAAGGAGAATGAAATAAAAAAAAATAATAATAAAATTGAGCTGGCACCTCAAACCCTCAATACATGAACTTACATGAGCATCCCTCACACCACACACCCACCACTGAGCCACCACAAACCCCTGGTTTGCTGACCCTGAGAGGCTGAAACCACAAACTATTGAAACACCTCAGAACAATGACCAGGCTTACGAAGAACAGCCTGGGCTCCATGTCTGCTAAACTCACCTGCCACAGAGCAGGGCTCTGGGACACTGTCCCAAAAAAAAGTAAAGCTTTGATCAGATCTGAGGCTGAAAGTGTCTCCAAGCTTTCCAAACTCTGTGGGTATTTGAGCCTGGGTTTGTAGGACTGGGCCTCCAAGCCCTGGAACCCCGGTATCCCACTCTCCTGAGCGGTGGCTCGGACCACGCCTGCTGTGACAAGCAGCAGCTCCGGGCGCCGTGGGACACGATATAATTATGAAGACAAGACCGTCGGGATGAGAGCTGCGGGCAGGGAGGGTTGCATGTGGCACGGCACACGCGGAGTGCCTCGGCTCCCCGGGCACGAGCTCGGCTTTGCCCCGGCTCCCCGGGCACAAGCTCGGCTTTGCCCCGGCTCCCCGGGCACAAGCTCGGCTTTGCCCCGGCGCGCTCCGCTCGTTCTCTCGGCTCCGCTCCCGGGCCGTGCTGAGCGGGGAGGCTCCAGCTGCCGGAGCGAGGCTGCTCCCGGTAGCTTTCGGCACGGCCGCGGTGCAGGAGCAGCGGGGCTGGCTTTGGGAGGCCCTGTGGGTGCGGGGCCAGCTGGGGCAGGGCAGCAGCCCGGCTCTGCCGCAGCCCCCGCGGCCGGGCACGGGAGCAGCCACGGAGGAACCCCGTGCCCAGGTCTCACACTTATTTTTAGAGTAATGAGTTCAAAGCTAAATTCAAAGAATGGGAGCATGGACTTCTTTAAAAAAAAAAAAAAAAGTGGTAAAAGTGTATTTGCTCTTTTTGGATGAATCTCCAGCTCCTTCTCCACAACAGCATTGCTGTCAGACTCCCACAGCCGGGGGATGCCGCTGCGAGCTCACAGCACGAGCACCGCACCCCTGGGCATCCCAGGCGCCCGGGACACCACCGGGCTGGGTGACCCGCGAGGGCACGGAAAGAGCCCGAGTTCCTCCTCCACGAGCAGCAAACCCCTAAGAGCAGCTGCCCGCTCGAGGCTGAGCCCCTCCATTCCCCGTTTCCCGCTACCAAGATCCGCTACCCCCGGCAGGCTCAGCTCCCGACCTGCCCTTGTCGCCGTCGCTGTCCCCGGGGCTCCCTGCCAGGCCGGCCCTGCTCCCGCATCGCTCTTTGCTGCGTCCCGCACCCCCACGCCCGTCCTGGCGCGCAGCTCTCCGGCTGCTCCCCGCACGCAATTTCCTTCTAAACTCCTTCTGTCCTGCGCCACGCGGGTCCTCGCCACAGGGAAAAACCCCAAAAGAACAGAAGTGATCCTGGACTCTTCCAACACCCAGCAGGGGTTGCCGGGCTGCCTCGGTTTCCCCGGCACAGAGCAGCGCGCTGCGCTCGCTGCGGATCCCCGGCGGTGCACGGCAGGGACAGCAGCGGGTCCCTGTCTGGTGACTTGCTCCTTGGCCACTCCCCGGCCTCCTTGGCCACTCTCCGGGCTCTTTCCGTGCTGGTCCCAGGCAGGCAGGCAGGAGGGAGCCTCTCGCGTGGCTGGACTGCCCCTACCCCATGCCGGGAGCGGGGGTGGCGGGGCGGACAATGACGGCAAGCTGACCTCGGGCAGGGTCCGGACCTCCTCGGATGCGACAAAGCCGGTGCTGTCACCCCTCTGCTCGCGGAGGGGGGGTGTGTGAGCAGGGGGCTCCGGGTGGAGCTGAGCCTGTGCCCCCAGCCCGGGTCATAGGGCTCCCTGCTCCAGGGCGACGGGCTCCTGGCGCTGCCGCTTACGCTGCCGCTCCCGCTTGGCCCGCCAGCACACATAGGCAGCCACCAGCAGGCCCACCCCGAAGATCAAGGTGGCCACCGAGACCACCTTAGCGATGTCCATTTGGGGGCCATTGATGGTGAAGGTGATGCACGTCGCTGCGACGCCGATGACCACGGAGACGATGCCGAAGGGGAAGATGCAGCGGTACCAGGATTTCTCGGTCCCGCCCGTGGCCAGGGCCAGTTTGTTGAGTGTGGCCGTGGAATCGGTGGCTGTGGCCAGCGGCAGCCCTGGTTTTCCTCCCTGCAGGCAAGTGAGTGAGTTGGACTTGCAGCCCATCATGTTGGCAAGAAAACCCAGGAAGGAGCAGCACGAGGCGCGTCTGGGACGGACGAGAGTCGCTGTGCCGGCGATGGAGGGAAGGTTTCGGATCCTACATGGTCACTTTGTCCGGCGGCTCACGGTGCAGACGGGCCGGGATCCTGTCTGCCGCCGCTCTCACTCGCAGCTTTGGCTCCCGGCTCCTTTGCTGCCAGACGGAGCGAGGGCTGGAGCAGGATTGCAGCGAGGATTGGCGGCGGCTGCGGTGATCTCATGGCGGTGGGAGGACTCGTCGCCTGTTAACTGTTTCGGGCTGGGCAGCTCAGCTGGCATCGCTCTTGATATGTGTTTTTCCAATTTGCGTCTGTTTTTTGTTTTGGCCAGGCAGCGCTGGGGCAGGGACGCTGTCCCGACTGCCCAGTGCCCCCAGGCCCGCGCTGCTGCAGCCCCGGGGAAGGCGGATCCCAAGGGAACGGGCAGAGGGACTTCCAGCCGCTCCCCCGAGCCCCTTTGCCTCCTCCGTGGGCAATGCCAACACCATCACCTCCCTCCAAGTTCTTTTTCTCCCGGTGTCACCCTCTCCAGCTTTGTTCCCTGGCACAGGGCTTGGGTGGCCTCACTGGGAACCCATGGACTGGTGATGCTGGTGGGACACTGCTGCGGGTGACACCGGGGGGAACAGAGGGTGACCAATCACGGGACCTGTACGGAAAGGGGCTGGAGCTGAGGTGCGGAAAGATTTGGGAATTGATTGCTGAGCAGGCAGGGCAGCAGCAGGGTGAGGTCCAGGGGGGCAGGATGCTGAAAGGCAGCTGAGAACAGGAGGGGATCAGCAGAGCCTTTGGAAGCTCTCCCGGGAAGGAGAGCTGGACTGGGCTGGGCTGGGCTGGGCTGGGCTGTGGGAGCTGGCACCGTACCCACCAGGGTCCCCAGGCACTGCTTGCTTTCCCTGCAGTGCCCACATCCTGACTATCAAGATGAACCATTTTTAAACAGCAGTGTTGAGCACAGGTAGGTGATGTTGGCTCAGCACTGCTCCAGCACACAGCCACACATGTGCAGAATGTGGCAGAGCCCAGTGATGCCACCCAGGGCTCCTGGGCAGGGAGGAGGGAGACACAAACAGCCTGGAGAAGGTTAAGTACAAAATCCTCCTGCCCAGCTCTGAACGTCAGCAGAGACTTTTTTTTGAGGGCAAAAGCTTTTTGTGCCACCTTTACCATGAGTGGATCAGAGAGGCACCAGGACTGGAGAGGGCACAAACAGTTCCCATCTCTGGCTTCTCCCGCCCTGTTTTATCTTTTAATTGGTTTTCCTGAAGGAGAGAGGAAAGGAATGAGCTATTGCAGCAAACCTGAAGACCTGGAGCCTTTCCCAGGTCAGAGCTTCCCCTGAGCTGATGGGGCCCAGCTGTGTGTCTGCATCAACTGAGAAGAAGCCAAAACAAGGAAGAAAATCCACCCTGCAGGAGAAGCAGAGCTAGGCAGCGAGAGGGAGGCTCTGTGGAAGCTGAGATGGAGAATCAGAGGAGCTGATGGGACTGGCTGAGGAAAGGGGAGGTTTGGGCATTAGTCTGCGTAGGGGATGTATTATCCTCCCTTTTTTTGTGGGCACTGCTCTTGCCTACAGCATCTCCAGGGAAGTCGTCCCAGTCTGGGAAAGAATAAAGCTGGTTTGGATCAGACTTTGCCCCTCTTCAGGTTTGGCCTGGAAAGCTGTGTGCAACCTGTGAGCACCAAAACAGAGGGGCTGGGTCTGCAAGACTCCTGGCATTTCTTCTTGCTCCCAGTTTCTTCAATAACATTCGGGAATAACAAAAGTGGAAGTTGATCAGGTATCAGCTGAATTCCCAAAATTCCCAGAGTATGCCCAGAGGCAGGCAGCTGCAGACACCAGAGACCTGGGCACAGAGCTCTGGCTCTGCACAGAGATAGCAGTGGGAAAATAACTCCAGCTAAGGCAGACATGCAGCACACAGTGCTCTGCAAACCGAGTTTTGTTATTTACTCTCCTGATTGCTCATTAGAGGGGAGGAAGAGCAGCAGAACTCCATGAGTCAATGCCCTTTGAGCAAGGGCAGAAGGCTGATATCGCCCAGCACAAGCTCCAGTTTCAGCTTTGTGAAGCTTTGTCAAACTTGAAAATGTTCAGGCTTAAATTTACCCTGAGCTGAACCCTTGAAGAAAATATCAGCTAAAATAATTCAGCTGCTGCTGACAGTGGGGTCTGGATGAAAATACTCCAAGAATGAGCCTGGCAATGAGCGACTTCCCAAAATTCTTCTCAGGAAACTGGTGATGTGGTGCCACCCCTAAACACAGCTCCAGCCCCCCGTGCTGGTCGTAGCCCCTGCAGCATCCCCACACCTCCAGCCTGCACTCAGAGATTGAAAAGGACTCTTGGCTTCCATCAAAACCTGGCAGCATTCGTGGATTGACAGCTGTACCTGTTTTTAAGTGGTGCTGAAGAGCAGTGGCCTTGAAAAAGCAATAGGTGAGAAAGACAAGTCACAGCTGGTTACAAAAATGCCCATTTTCATGTCTCAGTTCTGATGCATGAGGGCTTTGAGTATTTGACTCAGCAGTACTGATGTGACCCCGCTGTAGCAGCCCTGTGTCTCCTGGGACCAGCCCTCACACTGCCCTGCTTGAAGTTACACAGGGGTAAAGCACAGGTGCACACCCATCTGCAGGAGATGTGCACGTATCAAACTGCTCCTACTGCCATCAGACACAGCTCACCTGAGAGTGCTTCCAAGCAGCAGAGGCAGCAATGCCCAACCAAGGACCTCTTCAACTCCACAGATGCTTTAGAAGAAATCATCTGCAGAGAGCCCAGTGCATGTCATGGAGCCATGCTGGCTTTGCTCCTGGTTGGAAAGAAAAAGCAGGACCAGGACAACCCTGCACAGGGCTCAGGCTGGGGCAGGGTCACCACCAGGACATTTCTCACACTTGTGTGGAAGGCAGCTGGATGAATTTTCCCTTCTTCATTCAGAGGCCAAAGTCAGGCAACTTTCTCTGATCTCATGGTTGTTTTCTATAAACTCACAAATGCACAGTGGGCTGCATGGTGTGAGCCCATATTTCTGGGCACTGAATCTTCCACCCTTGGTGGGGCTGACAGGCTCCTCTGCCTGGGTGCTCCACTCCTTCCTTCCACACTCCTTCTGTAACCAACCTAAGGGTGTAATTTTCACAGCAGAAAAAGTGACTTGTGAATCGTCCTCCCTCTTCCCACAGGAGATGAAAGTGCAGCTGGGACTGGATGAGTCACTTTGCAGGAGCAGAGAGGGATGACACTCCCTCTACACACAGACACCCCCAGGGACCCTCGGGGTGATGGATGGGGCGCAGGAGCTCTCCCTGCTATCAGAACCGTGCCCAGAGCCTGGCTTGGTGCCCTTGGCTGGGGGAGAGGCTCCAAAGCCTGGCAAAGAGCTGCAGGAGGGAAGGAAACACCTGGGAAATTCCTGTTGAAGAGGAACAGGTAAGAGCAGAGAAGGTGAATGGCTTGGATGGTGGTTGAACAACAAACCCAGACTCCTAGAAGGTAATGAGGAGGAAATGAAGGATGAGGAAGCCAGGATCCCTCTAAAACAGATTAATTTATCCAATTTTGAAGTAAGGAAGCCCAGAATCAAATATGATGCTGAGCACCACTAGGGAATCCCAGAAGCAGCAAGGTGCAGGAGGAGATCCATGTTCTCTAGCACTGCCCAGTGCTGTGGCAGGAGGAAGGAGTCCCACAGACCATAATTATGTGAGTGACCAGAGACACTGACACCACCTTCAGTCCATAATTATGGACCAGAGACACTGACACCACCTTCAGTCCATAATTATGGACCAGAGACACTGACACCACCTTCTCAAAGCAGACATTAGAGCCAAAATAATTCAGAGAGCACATGGAAGTGCTGCAGCAAAGAAGGCAGGGCCAGGATGCACAGACACCCTCGTGGTGCCACTTGCTCTGCTTACAGCTCCTGGGTGTGCTCAGGGTGAACACACTCCCTCCTGGAGCTAAACCACTGCATAGGGGAATTTTGTATATGTAGGAATTATGCCTTACTTTGTCCAGAACTAGAAGGTAATGGGGCTGGAAACAAGAGCAGAAAACTACATATCTGGCAGAAACATCTGTGGGTAAAGATAATTGAAGATAATCACTGTTACACAATTCACATGTGTCCCTGCATGAGTCAAAAAAGTAATATTCATTTGTGCCCACCTCACTGCACAGTTTTAGGACACACAGCTCAGAACTGAGGTCTAGGTTGTAGAAATCCAGAAACTGGCAGCCCTGAAGCCTGAGAACTGTGCTCTCAACAAGTGACCCTCACTTGGTTAAAAATTAAATGCCAACAGATCGCAGGCATTGACTTATTGCACAGAGGAACTGGAAAAAAGCAGTGAACCCCAGCAGTTTGTAGTAACTTAGAAATCCTCACAAGGGTTTTTTCCTTTGGCTCTGTGAGGAAATTAATAATTCTGGCTTTATTTGGCTAATACAGAATCACAGAATTGTGAAGATTGGAAGATCATCAGTTCCAGCCACTAACCCAGCACCACCATGGTCACCCCTAAACCATGTCCCCAGGTGCCACATTCACACATTTACATTTTTTAAATCCCTCTGGGGATGGTGACTCCAGCCGGGAAGGAGAGCTGGAGTGCCAGTGCCTGATCACTTTTCGTGATGAAAATCTGGTACAGTTCATGCAAGAGCCACATGATAGATTAAGACTATCTTAATAGTCTTAATAATAGGGGTAGGAAATACTGAATAACAATTTATTGCACAACTGTCCCCCACCATAAATAAACTTTGACTGCAATGAAGAGCTGCAGAGAAATGAGAGCAGGTGAATATGGCACCAACAACCACAGCTGACTGTGGAAAAAACCCTGGTAAAGCCAGTGTTAAACTTTGAGCAGCTCCATTAATTTTAAGATAAAGAGCAGGGAAGAAACTCACGCAGCAGGAAAGTGTCATTAAAGAAGCACAGGTGGCATCTCATAGTCCATTTTAAGCTGCCTCGTGCCAAGTAAAGCTGGAAAACAGGCAGCAAAATAAATCAGGAGGCACATTCTTGGATCCTCAGTGACCTAAGAAGTATTTTCCAGGTCTGTGATTCAGCAAAAAGGAAATAAATAAATAATCAAAGCAGGGGAATAAAGCACCAACAGCCATCAGGAAGTGTGGGGCTGAAAATAGCAGCCAAGTGTCACCTTGATCCACTCCAACAAAGACTTTGGCAAAAGAGACAAGCTGCTGGGTGACATCTCTGAGCTATTTTGGGCCCATGGCTTTTACATTAGGTGGGGAGCCCCTCTGGGCCATCGGCATGGGGAGAATGCCAGTGACAGCCACAGCATTCCAGAGGAACTTCCAAACCAGGGAGGGGGCTTGAAATGAGGCATTCACGTGTCTCACAAGAAGGATGCTTTCCTGTGGATTCCAAGATGGATGGGAGCAGATGGAAAAGGATCATTACATCACCCCCAGGCACAGCCAGGCTCCTTCCCAGCGCTAGGGCTGGGCTCACACTGACCTGCCCACCTTCAGCTCGGGCACTCAGCACACAGTGCTGGCAACCTGCCAGGATCCAGAGACAGGAAAAGCTGCAAACTGGGAGAAGAGGTACCCAGCAGCTTGGTTGATATCCTCTTCTGGCCTTGGAGAGGGAGCTGTGGGTACTCCTGGCACTGCCCGGGGAGCTGGGCAGGCACCAGTGGAGCTGAGTGACTCATACACCAGGCACACTGGTTTTAAGGCTGACAGATAAGAAATGCACCTAATACATAGAAATAAGCTATTTTGCTGTAATTACTTCTTAAAAAGAAAAAAAGAAAAAACAAAAAACAAATCAAACCCAACCTAATTAAAAGCCCAAACCCAAATAATGCTGTTTGCATTGTCATAAGCAAGACCCTGAACTCCTCCCCACGAATGGAGACCGCGGTGCTCCTGCTGGTAGGAGGGAGATGGAATCACACATGATTCAAATCACTAATGCTTTCTTCAGTCAAACAACTCCTTTAAATCTGCTGAGTTTGCTTTGCAAGGACAGCAGGATCTCTGCTGAGAGCTCTGTCACCCTCAAGAAGACTCCAGAACAGCACAACACAACAAACACAATTTAAAACTGAGACAATACCAGGTAGTTAAGACTGAAAATCTGTGAAAATATATTGGCAAACACACTGAATTTCCTAATGACTCTAAAAGTGAGCCTGGAATGGTCACAGAAACATGTGGTTATGTTTAAATTTATATGCCCAAACTTGCTTAAATACAAAAAATACTGTCTGATTCATCCCTGCATCCAGTATACAACCATTTGAATTCTATCCCATTATGCAGTCAGCACAATATTATAATTAAAGCACTATTTATGGTTTCAGTAAGTTTTTTAAGATTTTTTTTTTTTCCTGAGTCACTGTCCCTGGAGGGATTTAAAATATGCGTGGACATGGTTTAGTGGTGGTCTTGGCAGTGGGGGAACATTTGGACTTGTAGTTCTTAAAGATCTTTTAAACCTAAATGATTCTCTGATTCCTGTGCTCTCTCCTTTGTGTTCCTATGCCTGGTTGGTACCCAAAACTCCCACCCTGGAGGCAGTGAGAGCTGCAGATGCCCTCACCTTGCATGACAGCACTCAACTGCCCAACAACTCCAAAAGCAAGATCTACTGCTAACATGTCCTCTAAGAGACTTCACCTCCAGAGAAAACTGCTGTGTGTTCTGAGCTTCAGAGCCTGAAGCAGGAAAACAAAACCCCACAGGGGAGATCCTCAGAGAACACACTTGCAAATTGCAAAGCTCTGGGGCTGTGCCAGCTGAACCAACAGCTGTGGCACACTGCTTTTGAGAGAGGGGAAGGATGCTGAGGTGCTACAGAGCTGCAGTGGAAGGAAATGTACAACCCAACGCTGTACATGGCAGGAGCCCGCACTGCAGTCCTGCACATTAGGCCTCCCTCGAGTCCTTCTTTTAAGCTGGACCTCAGGTGAGACAAATAAATTGTTTCCCTCTACAGCATCTAAGGGCTGAGGACAAACCTAACAGCAGCATGAACATCTGGGCACTTCTGTTACCAGAAACCAGGGGGAAATAATCCACACAAGCTTTTTTCCAAGGCCAGGCTCCTCCACTGACTCACATCTTGCTTCTAGTTACTTTTTCTTATCCAAACTCCTGATCCACTGGTTATCTTTCTTTTTCTGGCTAAAAATAAGTCAAACATCTTCATTTGTGTGCCTTAATAACCCATTACTGTAAACTTTCACCTGGTGAAATTACAGTTCAAAACTCCCTTTTAATTTTTTCCCCCTCCTATTCCCAGCTCTTTGTTCCCTGGCACATGGGACACACTGCTTCCTGCCTTCTTCTGTCTAACTGAGCTCAGATTAATTAACCAGCCATAGATTTTTTTAAAAATTAAAATGCTAAACCCCTTCTTTCTCCACAAATTAAAACCAAGATGATAGATCTTTTCTTCTGGGTGGTGGTTACAAAAATAGTACTCAATCTGCGTGGTGAATGGTAGGAACTTTAATACCTACTTAATTAATTGTTTTCATGTCAGACTGAGCAATGGTTAGGGTTTTTCTTTTGTGAGGTTGTTATTAATGTATGTGAAGGAGCAAGCCAGTGAAACCAGTCCCAGTGTACATGTTTATAAAAATCAACCACAATCCACCAGAACAAGAGGCCTTGCTGCAGAGAGCACAGACATACAAAACCAAGCTCATGAGCAAGTGAAATCCCATCAATCTCTGTTTTACAGATAACAAGTGACAAGCCCTGGTGTCAGATCCATCATCTGCTGCACCCTCTCAGTGACTCCACAATGGTGACAGGACTCAGGACTGGAAATGCACAGCCATGAACTGGCTGCCTGCCCACAAAAAATCCCTGTTGGCTCCTTCTCCTGGCATTCATAAGGCTATTAAAGCATTTCCCACTCACTGCTTACAGTGTACTGATAATTAGACACCCTGGGACAGTCTGGAGGAGCTCTCTGCATCCTGCAGCTCCCACATCCAGCATCCTCAGTGTGCTCTGCATGCTTGTGGAACCCAAAACCACACCTTTCAGATTTAGCAGAAGCTGACAAAATATCTCAGCAAAGCTTCAGCTGGAAATCATAAGCTCTTACTGAATTCTGCAACTCAGAGAGAGATTGATTTGGGTAAAAGAATATAAAAACTAAAAAATGTGTGTGGACATACAGTTCCTCCCTAGCAGCTCCCCTAAAATCCAAGAGCTCTGTCCCAGCATTTTGTAGCACCAGTGCTCTTTCTAGAACTCTAGACTGGCAACAACAACTTGCTGAGTCAGGTGTTAATGCTTCAGGTTTGACTCACACAGTTTTAATCAAGTAACCTGCTCTCTGGAGCTCACAGAAAGCTCATTTGGAGAAGAACATCAACAGCAAATTTGTCATCTTCAGAGGGGGCTGGGAGTTTTCCTCCCACTTCAACATTTACCATCTTAAACTGCTCTTTGATGAAATTCCCTTATGCCTCACACAGCTCATCAGGGTTTGCCTCTCCAAACCCCAACGTGTGCTCCTGGCCCAGGGAGCTCCTCCTGCCCTTTTCCCCGGGGTGGGAGTGTGCCAAGGACAGTCACAGCAGCAGGCACAGCCTGGCATGCCCTGTCACCACTCACATGCTGCCAGACCCCTCAGAAGGACTGGAAGAGGCAGGACATTCCTCCTGGTGTCATCCCTCTTACCAAGACTCAAGTTATTTCTGTTTTAGATGGGGAGCACCCCTAAAGCCCCACTGTTGAGTCTCTGCATGTGGCCTCTCCCAAGGAGGGGCGTCAGCAGCACTTGGTGGCAGATCTGGTAACACGTGCAGGATAAACCCCTTGGAGGGCTCAAGAGAGCTTCAGAACTAAGCACAGCTGAGGCTGGGGCTGCCCCTGGACCCCTGGAAGTGTCCAAAGCCAGGTTGACAGGGTTTGGAGCAACCTGGGATAGTGGGAGGTGTCCCTGCCTGTGGCAGGGGTGGAACTAAATGATTTTTAAGATCCCTTCCAAGCCAAATCAGTCTGTGATTCTATTATTCTCTAATGCTAACCAAAGACAACTGGTCCATGTGAGAGCCTCCAAGAGGCTCTGCTGTTTGCAGTGTGCACTAACAACAGCACTGCTGCTAGCCCTCCACTGGCCAAACACATTTGCAAAACAAGCACAGTCTGTGGAGAAGTTGTAGAGGGGAAGGAGAGAAGAGAACCAGGGAAAAAGAAAAACTGTAGCAGTTGGAAATACTTAAAGTCACAGATTCTGGAAAGAAAAGAAAAAACCTGCCTCCTCCTCAGGATCCCATCCTTCAAGTAGGGAAAACCCAAAAACCTTTTAAATGCTGCTGCAAGGGACAAAGAAGGAATAAGAGCTGCTAATTCTCCCTGGCCCTCACTATGCTTTCTCAGCTCATGTCTACACAACACTGGGATCATCTATCACTTTCCAAAAATACTGCTCATTTCCTGTATTTCTGTAATTCTATCCCCTGGCATCAAACACTACCTTATGTCTTTGTTTCCTCATCTCAGCTGGATGTACTTGCTTCCAATAACAATGGCACATTCTATAACAAAGCCCCCCAGCCCCTGAGTTCAACTGCTATTGAATCTATCTCTGCTACAGCACAAGACTGGTTTGAAAGAGTGAGTCATTCAAATTATTTAAAGTCTTACACATTTCTGAAATTTTAAAATGTGGTGTAGGAAGAGGAACAAAACCTCACTGCACCCAGAGACAGAGAACAACCCAGGTACCTGACATTGTGCACCCCTTCTGCACAACTCCTACAGGGTCAGCTTGCCTGCTGAGTTTGCAACAACCCTTGTGAACCCTCTCTTGTGGGCTGTCTCCTTTTCACAGCCCTTTCCCACCTCTGCAGTCCTTGCTGTGCTGCTGAAATTGCTGTCAATTTACACTGGCCTGCTCTGTGCTGAGCAGCAGATGCTCCATGACTCATGCAGTGCTTGCAGATGCAAGTTATCCATAACAGCACCCTAATTAACAATACCAAATGTCAGCTCTCCCATTCAAACATGGACATGTTCATGTGTATGACCATGCTATTTTAGGAGGCAGTCTGCTCCCTTGGAGTGTTCAAGGCCAGGCTGGATGGGACTTGGAGCAACCTGGTTTAGTGGAAGGTGTCCTGCC
Organism: Hypocryptadius cinnamomeus; assembly: GCA_013400635.1. Lineage (NCBI taxonomy): Eukaryota > Metazoa > Chordata > Aves > Passeriformes > Zosteropidae > Hypocryptadius > Hypocryptadius cinnamomeus. Next base: position 644 of record VYZP01018013.1, on the reverse strand, counting down.
CATGGCAGGGGGTGGGATGAGGCCCCTTCCAACCCAACCCAACCCATGCTGGGATTCTATGACAAAAATACAAAGGGAAAGTCAGGGATGCTGATTTTCACCTATCATATGAATGATTTTTATTGAATTTTGAGTGTCAAAAAGAGATAGACATTAAGAAGAGCCAGGCAGCAACCTGGCCTTGAAAAAAGATAAGGAAAAATTAATGAACGTTTTTGCACTGCTAAGAGCTAAATGGATCACACACAAACAAACACACACACACACCCACACACACACACACACACCAAACAGAGTGCAGCTTTGAGATATGGTCTGGGTCAAACTGTACTAGGCTGTGGTACTATTCCTGAATGGAATTTTAAGTACTCACAAGCAGAGGTTTTCCACTTCACTCCAAAGCTTTACCTGTCACTGAAACACCAGGGATTTGGGCATTACACGCAGAAAGCCAGCATGAAGGAGAATGGCAGCTGGCCTTTTCCCGCGGTGACGAAGTGGGAAGTGCTGCAGGGCCGGGCTGGACATTCCCGGAGCGCCTCCGGCTGCGGCGGGACCCGCCCGCCACCTGCCGGGCACAGCCCGACGGCAGCGCAGCGCTCGCTGCCTTCCCGCACCAGCTCCAGCTCCAGCACCAGCACCAG
>VYZP01018012.1:0-30243 GCA_013400635.1 Hypocryptadius cinnamomeus | reverse complement strand
AGTAAGTTAACTGTTGGCCCTAAGAAACTTGCATTTGAGATGTCTGCAATAAACTCAGCTGTGGGAAACCAGCAGAAATTCCTGTATATTTCATACTTGCAATTTTTATTTAACTTTCCAAAGGAATATTTGAAATGATGGGAAGATAGCAGAAATACATAAAATTCAGGGGGCTAATCGAGTCATACATTAGCTTTTTAAGAATAGAAAGTCTCCCATCTATTCCAGGGAGCTAGCAGGGGACATTTGAGGCATACTGTAGCTTGGAGGCTGCTCTGCAGAGTTAGTTAGGATGAGTAAATGGAAGATTTGAGACCAGTCTAACTGGTCCCAAAACAGTTACTGAAATTTTCCTCAAGATAGAAACAAACTTTAGCAGACTTCCTCCTGCTTCAACCTAGGATTTCAGCCTCTTACAGTAATGCAAGGTAATTCCTGGACCTATTCCTTTCCAGGGCATGTCTAGTCCACATCCTGGCTTTTCTTGTAAGTGAAGAACTGCAGTGGTTCAGTTAAACCGGGAAGTGGCAGTGTTTGAAAGGGATGAGAAGTCAAGCCTTCTCTGCAGCTCCCAGAAAGGCAAATTCACAAGGAGATGGATAATCGGGTGGGACCGTGGGATGGAGTGTCTGACCAGACCACAAGGCTGTGAGTAACCTTTATGTGTCACTACATCACTCTGAGCCCTCTGCAGGGGTCACCTCTATTCAAGCAAAGACATGTAATGGCAGAATAAAGAATCACTGGTTGCTTTGCTTCTTGCCCTTCAGACCCTCTACCAGAACACAGATAATTCAGCAGGTTCCTTCTTGTAATACCTATGTCTTTTAGTGTTTCAGAGGGTACAACATGGAGAAGAGAAGAGAAGACATACAAGCCCAGGTTGTTGTCTTAAGGCATCACATCTCTTCTGGAAAGAGATGTGATGGAAAGCCTTTTCTTCTTTGAAATAAAACGTCAGAAATGCTACAGAGAGATTGACACCTGCAAAATTAAAGATGTGCCTCATGTTTTGCATGGTGATCTAGTAGTGCTGCTGTTCAATACTATTACTATGTGAGATAAAAGAGTGCACTTGAAAAGACACTGATTTAACTCTTAGAAGTTGTGATTCCTTCTGAGAGAGAGAGGAAGAGTCTCTCTGCCCTAGGGAGCATTTACTTCACAGCTTCTCCTCTTGTGGACCACTGATGTAAACCTTAGCATTTTTGAAAATGATTAAATAGCAAATAGTCATGTCCATATTGCCTCTGTGTGCTGCCTGTTTGGTCTCTTCCTGTAGCTTGGTGGCAAAGAACTGATACTTGACTGCTAGAAGGAAGACACCAGCAGGTTGGCCATGGTGCAGCATTTGAACTTCGGAGTCACCAACTGTGTTTCTCTGAGACTAAATTTACAGCAGCAATTTTTGGAGCTTATCGAAGTTCACTACATTGTAGAAAAAATGTCCTTTTTTCCTTTCCTCTCCTTGACTTGTCTTTTGTACAAATAAGCTCTAGTTAATGCCATGCTTTGATAAAGTGACTGACATGTATCTCCCTTAGATTTTCAGAAGGAAACAGCTCCTTGATTTGAGTGTCTGTGCCATTGCCCAGCAGCATGGTGACATTGTATGCCAATGTCACCATGCAGAGTTCCAGGGCCTGGCCAGCGGGAAGGTGTGGGCTGGTGAAAAGCTGTGTAAAACTCCTCCTCTGCCATTGCAGAGATTTGCATCCTCATTCCATGTGTACTGTGTTTTTCACACTGTGGCTGCAACGACTTAGGGGTGCATCAGTCAGAGCCTCTAACAGAAGTGACCTGTGAGAGGAGTATGTGCATGGACACTGCTGATGGATTTCTCCCATGACCCTGGCCGCATTGGTTAGCATTGCTCTCCAGGTCTGTAGAAGTAAAAAGGTAAAGCAGTCCTAAAGACTGAGGTATTGTCATGAACAGGTTTTTCTGATCTTGGTTTCTAGGTAATTTCATTCATTCAAATCTGCTGTAGTATTGCCACGGGTTATTTGAACAAAAATTTGTGTTAGATTTCTTTTAGGGAGGCAGCTGAAACAGCTAGCTCACCACCCAAACATTTTCAGTGTTAATATTTCTTCTGCATTCCCCGACCTGCCAATATAAACTGCTACTGAGGATCTCCTAGCAGAGCTGTAGTAGTAAACATATAATTCTTTTGGCAGTCTGTAGCTGTTTTATAAATTTAGACAAACTAAAATATATATGCATTTCTGAGTAATATATTGAAGTTTAAAAAAAAATGATCCATCCATTTTGGATCACTTTTTTACTAAATAAAACATCTTTTATTAAGCAAAAAGGTGGTCCAAAAGAGAAAGTGAATCATTTAGCTTTAGCTTAGTTATATCAAAAATCTTCAATGTTTCTTTCTACATATCCATCTCTTCCAGTTCTTATGAGAATACTCATTTCTCCTCTTGGGAGAGTACTGTATTTAATTAAACACATGTGTAATGGTAGTACAGTGGCTCAAATGTAACTTTTCACTCCCAAATAACCTACTTTGAGTGATGCCTTTTCAGTGCATGAGGCATTTAAGATTTCTGGTCTAGGCCTATTTTTATACAGGAATTTCTGTATCTGGTCCTGGGGAAAACTGTGGTTTTAGACTTTCCCCTCAGTGCTGGAACAAGACTGCTTTCTCATAAGGCTCCTCTCTCTGAAGCGAGACCAGGGTTTGTGAGGGGTCTGAACCACAAGTCTTACAAGGAGAATCTGAGGGAACTGTGTGTATTTTACCTGGAGAAAAGGAGGCTCAGGGCTGACTTTATCACTCTCTACAACATCCTGAAAAGAGGCTGTAGCCAGCGGGGTCCAGCCTGTTCTCCCAGGCAACCAGTGACAGGACAAGAGGACACAGTCTTAAGCTGCACTAGTGGATGTTTAAGTTGGACATTAGGAGGAGCTTCTTCACAGAAAGGGTGATTAGATATTGGAGTGGGCTTCCCAGAAAGGTAGTGCAGTCACCATCCCTGGAGGTGTTGAAGCTGAAACTGGATGTGGCACTCAGTCAAAGGAGTCTTGATTGGTCAAAAGGTTAGGCCTGATGATCTCAGAGATGGTCTTTTCCAACCTAATGAACTCTGTGATTCTGTGCCTGTGCTGCACCACCCATCCCCAAAAACCTCACCGGGCTACCATAAAATTTACCTTTGACAAAATCAAGGTTCTTTTTTGGAATTTTGACACCCAGACAAGCCCCTTCCCACTGTGAAGAGTGAGGCATGGACCTGCTGACAAGGAAGATTGAGGCTCTGTGAGGGCAGCTGGCTGCTCTGGCTGCCCTTGGCTAACGCCACGAGCCAGTCCAGCTGGCAGGATTACCCAAAGTACATTAGCAAAACTGGTTCGGCACCAATCGATGACTTTATCCCTCACTTAAATTCTATTACTTAATTTTGGAGGCTGCAGCCTTAAAGTCAAACTGCAGTAATGTAATTTGGGTGGATAATAAAAAAGGAAAAGGCAAAACCACCTTTACAAATAGTCAAGAAACACCTATTTTGCGTAATGCTATGGAATATGTTGTAATACCTCTTAATTCAATGCAGAATAAAGTTTATTAATCTAGGTTTATTTTCCTGCAAAGTTGTTGTGTATTCACCTTATTTGAGGATGCAAACCATTGTCCTATTGCTTTATTAATGCAGAGTATGTCACTGCACATTTCCCAGCTATCTTCTTTAGTCTGAGTCCTTTATACCTTTGCTTTGCTTAGTCTAGCTCCACACATTAGGTCAAAATAGAGAATTACAGTTGCCCCAGGAGAGACAGTTTCTATCTTAAAATACATGGTAAAATGAGTTTTCTGCAAGTGGTCTGATAAGTATGTTCTTTTTTAGTTAAACTTTTTAGCCTATCAAGACCAAGGAAGTCAAGCTGGTGGTTTAGTACCGGGGAAAGTACCACTGCATATTTTGATACTTGCACTCCTTATTTATCTATGATTTGTTGCTGTTATATACCTTAGAAGGACTGAGAATCAGAATAGATATTTTTTATTGTACTGCCAGGCTGTAAGAAATGGATAAAAATACCTGGTTTTGTTTAAGAAAAGTTACACTGGACTTTAAAACATACTGTTCATGGATTTACAGATAAGATTTTTCTCTCTGGTTAGGAGTAGTGCTTGTCTTCTATTCAATGTTCTTCTGTGGAATTTGCAATAGAGTGGATGGGATCCTCACATTGGCTTCATTTCCAGCTGGACAGTTTATTTGTGACAAAGGTTCTGTGGAGGATGTTCCTCCCCAGCTCTTCCCAAGTATTTTCTATCCCCACCGGGATGATGTGAAAACAACCTTCCTGTCTTCCTGGAGATGGAATGAGAGGGTGCTGGCATGCTCCACTGAAGATTGCTGCAGGTTTGGCCACACTGCTCAGCCAAGTCAGACATTAATTGTTCTCTTAATCAAAAGCTGTGTTGGGGTTTCAGATGTCATAAGACAAGGATCTATCAAGCAATAACCAAAAAGTGCAGAATACAATATTTCATCTAGAGCCATGCTACATGATTGGACCCAATCTGTCCAAGAAGACCAGAGATGGGAAGAACAAATAATTTCAGTTTTTGATTGCCAGAATATTTTGGGACAGACACAATCACTGCTTACAGAGTTTACCGTACTCAATAGCACGAGTAAAGAAGAAGAGTTTTGAGTTCTTTCGTTTGGAGCCTTGTTCTCTCACAAGAGAAATGAGTAAAAAAATTTGGTCACAGTGAGGATTAAATGGGGGACAGGTGTGAAACTCCTGACAGCTCTCTGCTGGGGGAAGAGAGAGTACTGATATGACAGACTAATTATAAAAATTATGAGGAAGTGATATGCCTGTAACACATCTGGATGCAAGTTCCCTTGAATAGCACTGTGATTTTACAGATTGAGTCCAACCATGTAGCATGGCTCTAAGTGAAATATTGTATTTCACACTTTTTGGTTATTGCTTGATGGATCCTTGTCTTATGACATCTGAAACCCCAACACAGCTTTTGATTAAGAGAACAATTAATGTCTGACTTGGCTGAGCAGTGTGGCCAAACCTGCAGCAATCTTCAGTGGAGCATGCCAGCACCCTCTCATTCCATCTCCAGGAAGACAGGAAGGTTGTTTTCACATCATTCATCCCGGTGGGGATAGAAAATACTTGGGGAGAGCTGGGGAGGAACATCCTCCACAGAACCTTTGTCACAAATAAACTGTGTCCCTTTGGGCTGGTGCAGGATGAAATCTTTCCAAGGCCTGCAGGCTGGCAAAGACTTGGACACTAATGCTCCATTGAGCTCTGGCTGGCTTTAAATTTCACCTTCCCTTTGGCTCCTTCCTCCCCCACATGCTGCTGATGTTGCTGTTGTAAGATGTTAATTAACATCTTCTGCAGAAGCATTTTCACCTGATGAAGACACATCTGCCATTGTTATTCATTAGGTCTGCAGGATCAGGTCTGAGCTAGAGGCTGGGAAGAGGTTTCTGAGGAACTGTCCTAAGGCCTGCCTGCCAGCTTCTGTGCCTCATTGGGTAACAGATTGAACACTCTTCAAAAGAACAGTCAATAGCAAAGTAACCTAGAGTGACATTTGGTAAGCAGCCCAGCAGTTGAAGGCACAAACTGTGTGATCCCTCTTGCAAACATTTTGGTTAGTCACCAGCAGCTCTGATCTGCATGTGTGAAATTCCTGAGACCAAGAAATTGGAGAGGACTGCCTGGGGTGGTTCTCCTGGAGCTGTGCAAGGGCAGGTGGAGAGAAAGCTTCTTGGAAATCTTGATAGCCATGTCAACTAGGAAGAATTTCATTTAGCAAAACCAAGAAACTATTCTCCCTTTCCTGACAAGGACCCCAATGCAGCAATCTCAGATTCACTGCACAGTGTATGTGCAGGGTACTTTATGGATGAGGGCAAATAGCTACACATTTCACTGATAACTCTGCAGGGTGCTTCAGAAGATTGGCCATTTCAGACTTCTGATTCTTCCTTCTGATAACTGTGATGGCATTTGATTTGCCATCACACTCACGAGATCTGCTTGAATGTGCTTCCCTCCCACCTCGGGAAAGTAGAAGCTCTGAGAGGGAGAAAAGGCAATTTTCCTAGTTCAGCTAGAAGTCAAGATTTCAGCCTCTCTCATGCTATGATAATATATGCTGTGATTGATCTATCACTACTAACACAAGGCAGCTTAAAGTGCACCTGAAAATGGAAATAAGACACAGAAAGACGCCTTAGGACCTCAGCTGCTCACAGCATCCACTTCTGCTTTAAGCCTGCCTCTGGCACAAACTGAAACAATCTAAGTGTAGAACTTTGAAACTTCTAGTGAAAATGGGGTGCATAGCAAAGGGGAAAACATTTTGGTTTATGATCAGACAACAAAAGTTACTTGTAAGACATGGGACCTGTGCATTTTGAGGTTACATGGGAATGAGCATTTTTTTGTTTAGAGGAAAGTGTAGGTTAGAGGAAGATAGCTTGATTGGAGCTAAATTACTTGATCAGAGCAGTAGCAAAACTTAGAAATTGGCTGTAGCTTAGCTAGGATGTTGATGAACCCATTGGAACAGCTCCGTTCTGGTTTGTTTCCTATAGAGTGCCAGAGCCAACTCTCGGCAGGACTATAATTATATTGTTTTTAATTATGTCCGCCTTTTGACATTATTGATTTTGTAAGGTGCTACTATTCCAGCATGCTAGGCTTCATAATCTATAATTAGATAGGTTTGCATATGGCCTAGGAAAATGTGCTGCAAAGAGTGACCACAGTATCACCAAGAGTTATTTAACCTGGAAATGCCTCCTTCCTTCAGGTATGAATTCTACTTCCTTCGTGTCCTGTACTGCTGTCTCCGAGATGCTATGCTATGCTGGTGCATAAGGAATAAATTCAGTGACAACAGTTAACAGATCAGGGAAGCAAGTTGTAGTTTATATCTGGATAGAGTTATGTAGTTACATATTTACCTAACTATAGATCTATAGTTCTAGTGAGCTGTCATGGCAACCTGAGCAGAGAACTCAGGATTTATTCACCTATATGGGAAGATAATAATTATGTTGTCTATAGTGTCTTCCACTACTTCTGTAATAAATCTGAGAATGTGAAAATTTTGACTACTGCTGAGTACAGAACTGGTGGTTTTGGTGTATCATCAATAAGATATGATTCCTGAGGGTTACTATTAGCTCAGATACCGTCATTTTATATATTAAATTGATGGCAGTATTTTCCCCACCCATGTGCATAATTTTATGCTTATCCACATAGAATTTGATCTGCTCTTTTATTGTCTAGTCACTTGATATTACCAGATACACATGCAAACTCAGCTCTTGTCTGGATAACTGTGATTAGGCTAGTGAAGTTTCTGGCCTCCCTGCTTCTCTTCTGACCTTTTACAAGCTTATTTGAGACTGTGTTGAGCAGCAAAGGTCACTGATATGCACCTCTCTTGAGATTTTCCTCTGCTGAAATAAACACTTTCTCCTGTTCTTTAACTTTTCTCTTTTAACCATTTACATGAGGGCTTTAGCCTGCCATCCCATGGTAGAGTTGTATCTCTTGAGGGCTGTGTTGAAAGCCATCAGAACTGTTTCAAGTTGGCATGTTTACCAGGCCATCCCAAGAACACAAATAAATTAGTAAAGCACATATTTCCTTCACAAACACGACTGTGATCTGTTCTTGGTGCCTGCGGTTTATCCATGTGCCTGTAAGCTCTGTTGATTAGAAGACTCTCTGCGAATTTGCCCAATACAGACAGTGTTTGCAGGCCCGTGACTCCCCACGTCTCACAGCTCTGACTCTTGGTGACCTGGTTGTCTCTAGAGAGGTTCCCAGTCAGCAGCAGAGTCTGGACATGTTAATCAGGTCAGATAAATATAGATTTGCCTGAGAACATGCTGGGAAGAAAAGCAGAGGGGGAGGTGGCCACATAGGACCTTCATTGTCCTTTAGAGCTCTGGGCAAAAAGGAACAGAGGAGCTTTCAACTCTCTGCTATGAGTGGCAGAAGAGTGAAGACAAAAGTTGTGTGAGGGAAGTTAGGTGAGGAATGAAAAGCCGTTCAGGGATAATGGGAGAACTGACAGAATGCTGCTTTTTGGGAAGTGCACACAGGTGTCTATAGTCTGATTTTTGGCTGAAGTGGAGAAATTAGTAGAATTTCCATCTCCTTGTTAATGATTTACAAATAAAATAATAATAAATATAAATAAAGGAAGCAGCAACATAAAAACAATCAGTCAAGTAATGTTTGTTAATTTTCAAATCAAAGTCAGTAGCTTCAGCAGAGGACAATTGATGATAGACTCACAGTGGTGCGGATATTTATCCCTGGTTGTGGTGGTGTTTCATGGGTGCCAAACTATCCTGGCGGATAGAAAATGTGATCCATGGTAGTGCAAGTTTCTGTTTGTGTAGCTAATTCTCTCCCAATATACAAGCAAACAAATGCTTGGGAGAAATACCTTGCCTACCTGATTGCAGAGCTGCATCCAGAGTAGTTTTCTACATTCACCTTTGGCCATCATGACTGCTTATCCCATCTACCCTGGACTGCCTCAGTTTTTCTTGCCCTCCTGGCTGCCTCCAGCAGTTTCTGTTCAGGACACAATACCCCTTGTGTGAAACCTTCCTGTACCATTCTTGCCTCAGTTATTGGATGTTAAACTTTCTCATAGTACAGAACATTGCAAAAAGCCTAGTGCAATCATCAGTAGTAATAGCGGAAAGTTACCATTTTAGGTGTGACTAATAGAGTGAAGAATAGAGTGAAGCCTTCATTACAGTAAAGGCCTTGCAGACAGAAAAAAGTAATTATTGCCACCTTGGAAAGCTTATGGCCTAGGGATGCATTTAGTGTTCAACACCTTGTGATTGTTTCTCTGTTGATATAATAGAAAAATGGTAATCCTGTCTTCAGATCATAAAGGCTTCTGAAGTTCCAAAAAGTAAAGCTGTGATTTCCACCCTCTCCAAAGCTATTACCACTGATTTCATAATTTTCTGTTCAGTTTTCAGCAGTGTTGGTCTCATAGTAACAAAGGCATTTTCTTTTAGGTTACTGAAAAAGAGCTGTGAGAACACCACAGATCTTTCCTGTCCTCTGTATACTCTTTAAAAGACCAGTGCAAGCATACAGATGTACCAAGATCTCCAACCCTCCCCCAAAACCGTAGCTCAATATGTGGATTTCTAGGTAATTTTTTGTGTTCTTTCACTGCAGAGCTGGCCTTTCCTAAAGATGTTGAATGGTTAGTGATGCTGATAAGATGAATTCACAGTCACAGCATTTTCATGACAGCATCTCCTCTTTTGCAACTCCCAAACCTCTGAGGATTAATAAGCTGAACCACAGTTACTCCTAGGCACCTCTGTGATGCCAGTCAGGATCACAGGTTTCCATTACTCTGCCTGTGATATGGCCCTGTGACATCCTGGAAACAGAATTGCCTTTGGCTGGTCATGCCTCTGCATCTCCCTCCTACTCTGGTGTTGGTTTGAATTATCAGGTATGTGATTCAGAATACCCTGCTTGCTCCTCCTGCAGTGCTCATGTGGCAGCATAGAGCAGGCTCTGTGCATTGTTGTGACAAAAAGAAAAGGGAAAATGAGGCAGAGGTGAAAAGATACTATGAAGAAAAGCTGTTGTGGCACATGTACCAGCAAGTGAGATCCGTGAATTGGGAGAAGGATTATGAAGCCCTTTCAAAGATGCAGCATCTAATAGTTAGGAAAAACAGTAAAGGGACAGTTTCTAACCTCTTCTGTGCTTCAATCAAATGGAAACTGGGAATCATTGAAACCATGGGAGGAAAGCCAAGCAAAGTGCAAAACCTGAGTATACACAAGAGAGTCATAAAATAGGAGTTCACCAGTGGAGAAAGATTCTTGTATTTTTAATCATGCTATGGCTTATCTGACTTGGGAAAAAAAGCAGTGGGAAAATTGTTTTCACAGAATCACAGAATCACAAGGTTGGAAGAGACCTTCAAGATCATCAAGTCCAACCTGTTCCCTGACACCTCAACCAAACCATGGCACCGAGTGCCACATCCAGTCTTTTTTTTAATACATCCAGGGATGGTGACTCCACCACCTCCCTGGGCAGACAATTTCAGCACTTTACACTCTTTCCATGAAAAACTTTATCCTGATATCCAGTCTATATTTCCCTTGGTGCAGCTTAAGACTGTGACCTCTGGTTCTGTCGCTTGCTGCCTGGAGAAAGAGACCAACCCCACCTGACTACAACCACCCTTCAAAAAATTGTAGAGAGTGATAAGGTCACCCCTGAGTCTCCTTTTCTCCAGGCTAAACAAGCCCAGCTCTCTCAGTCGTTCCTCACAGGCCTTGTGTTCCCAGCCCCTCACCAGCCTCGTTGCCTCCTCTGGACACGCTCAAGGGTCTCAACGTCCTTCCCAAACTGAGGGGCCCAGAACTGGACACAGCACTCAAGGTGCAGCCTCACCAGGGCTGAGTACAGGGGAAGGGTGACCTCCCTGCTCCTGCTGGGCATGCTGTTCCTGATCCAGGCCAGGATGCCATTGGCCTTCTTGGCCACCTGGGCACACTGCTGACTCATGTTCAGCCGGCTGTGGANTGGAATGGCAGCACAGCCGGCTGTGGACCAGCACCCCCAGGTCCCTTTCTGCCTGGGCACTGTCCAGCCACACCATCCCCAGCCCATAGCCCTGCAGGGGGTTATTGTGACCAAAATGCAGGCCTCGGCACTTGGACTTGTTAAACCTCATCCTGTTAGACTTGGCCCATCCATCCAACCATTCCAGGTTCTCTGCAGAGCCCTCCTACCTTCCAACAGATCGATACACAATCCTAGCTTAGTGTTGTCCTCAAACTTACTAATGAAAGACTCAATCCCTTCATCCATGTCATCAATAAAAATATCGAACAGAACTGGCCCCAGCAGAGACCCCTGAGGGACACCACTGGTGACTGGCCCCAGCTGGATGCAGCACCGTTTTGTTTTGAAACAAAATAAATCCTTTCAGCCATTATGTACATATGGTGAAAATATATGTACTTGCCAAAGCTTTCTGGAGTTCACAAAAACCATCTGAGTGAAATGTTAGAAGGGTCTTTGAACTTACTTCTGTTGTAGGTAAAACTCAGATGCTGATGGATGATATGCATAAAATTTCTGCAAAGCACTGGAAAATTCTTCTTCAGAAGCTTCATTGTGTCTAGATGCTTGGACCTGGAGTCTTTCTGATGTCTGAAAACTGAACCAGGAGTTGTCAGGTTGTGCCATGGGAGAAACACCCCACAAGCATGAAGATTTCTAGTGGTCTTATGGCTCTCTTTCAAAATTTTTTGTCTCTCTGTTGACAGAACTTTGCATGGAGTAGAAACAAATGCCATCTCCTGGCCCTGGCTGTAACCCTCTTGAAGTGCCTTGTCCATATGCTCAGCTTGCTTGATTATATGTAAGAAGAAAAAAGTATTTGCTAAATTCAGGTTTTATTGCCTTAAAACAGAATTTTCCCAGCCGATGGGCAGTAAGGGCTCCGTATGATTGTGCCAAGAGTTTTGGTGTTCAAATTATAGAGGAAACTGGATAAACTTACAAAGACCAGGGACAAAGACACAGACATTTCTGGGGACCTTGTGGGACTGTTTTATCTCTGGAAGCAACTGAAAGTAGTTGGGAACATGGCTGGAGAAAGAGTTTGCAAATGCTTTATTTCAATCTGTTTTCTCTGGCAGATTTTTTCTCTGTTAGAGAATTACTTAGTTCACTGTTTTTCTGTTCCAGTAGCAGAATGGAGAAAGCTGGCATCTAAGGATGCTCACTAGTCATGGCCAAACCCCTGTACTTGTAAAGACTTTAAGTCAGCAAGTGCAAAGCAGCAAATGAGCTCACTGTGTTTGTCATCTGGTCAGTGCCTTCGTGAAAGAACTGAGACTGAGAGTCGCTGCTCTTGCAAATGAAAGGACTTGAATAGTTCACAATCCATGTGCAGTGTGTGCTTGTGTCCATCTCTGGCCAGTGTTGCTTCTTTCAAGCCACTGGATAAGTGCTCCATAGCCAATGCAATCTCTGAACAACATGGCAATAAGTGGCTCTTGATGCAGTTTCTGAGCCTAAGGAGAGCTTGGAAGGCCAAAGCAAATTGTGATTTAGAGTAGTTTTGCATACTCAAATTTTGATATAATCCAAAGTCCAGCTTTCTAATGACAGCATCTGTTGTCCTGCAAAATTTCTGTCTGTTGCATTGTAAATGAAGGGATCAATCTCTCGTAAAGAATGTTTTTTTAAATGAGAGACTAAGGAAGCAAAAATGAGAAACTTGTGTCTGTGATATTTTCCTGGAAACAAGTTAAATTCCACTTGCAAGTGAAAACCTGCTCTCTGTTGTTTTTTTTCCCTCAGATAATATAAACAGCTTAACTTGTCAGCAGTGACATCAGTTGTACACAGAAGTGCTTGTGTGGGTTTTGTGTAAAGCAGATTTCTTTATTTGGAGTTATTTCAGTGAAACATTTCCCCCTTTCCCTGTGTCACCAAAGAATGTTTTGAGACTACCGTGTTTTCTAAGCAATTAGGTTTTCTAACCTGCAGTTCTGCTCTTTACCAATCCATGCAACTGATTTTAGATGGGGAAGCTCGAGCTGGCCTGCCTGCTATGGGGCTTTTGCACATTGCAACAACCTACAATGAACACAGCAACAGATAGAAACACACTGTAGTGTGGTCAGGGAGGAAAGCTTCTGAAGGTCAGGGCTACAGCAGTCTGTGGGGAGGGAGAGTGAGCTAAAATAATGCCACAGGAAAAGTTATGGGGATGATCTCCTAGGGGCTTGAGGAAGGGTGAGGTTGCTCTGTGTCTACCTGAAAAGCTGGTGTTCTGTAACACCTTTTTTCTTCTATTTTCTTTTTCTGCCTTATGGGAATTTTCACTGTTTTATTTTATTATTTCCTCCTGATTCAGAACAAAAGGTTAGGTCTAAAAATAAACTGTGGACTGGAAACAGGAAAAAAGAAACCACCAGCCTACACACACACACACACACACACACACACACACACACACACACACACTCTCTCTCTCTCTCTCTCTCTCTCATAAATTTCAAAAGAAGGGAGTTAAGTACCAAAGTTGAATTACAAAGGTTTTAAAACAAAGAAAATTAAAAGCTCGTCTTTTCTTGACAGTTTATGGGGACCATTGTGTTTATGGGCAGAAAAAGGAGCTTTTACAACTAGCTGCAGGCTGATGACTGTTTTGGGTTGTGTTTATCCTTCTCTGGCATCCACTGTTCATTCCTGCACTTGTGTTTGTCTAACTGATCCCAAGGAACTTGCTCTGTAGCCCTTATCCTTTGGTAGTTGATGCAATTGTCCATTCATCTGCAATTGGTCTTCCTTGAGACTTGCACCAATTGCAAATTGAACCAGGATTTAAAGATATTCCCCCCCCACCCCCATCACTGGCAACGATTTGTTTTTTAGTTTTTCACTGAATTTTATGTTTTGGATGGGTCTGCCTTTTGCCATGTGTGTGTGCAGATTGGGAAGGTACTGCCTTCTTTCCCAGCCGCCTCTTCCATGCTGTCTTCTTGGGAACACACAACCTGTTTTATTTTCATTCATTTGCTTTTCATATCCAGGTTTGTTTTCTTAGAGAGCTTCCAGCCTCACCAAGACTCTTCTCATTTCTCATCACACAGACACAGTGGTGATTCCCAAAGGAGAATTTCAGCGGTGTTGAGATGCCATGGAGAGCCAGAGTAAGTTGCACAGGAGAGGTGCATGCTCCTTTCTGCTGGGAATTCCAGGATGTCTCCTGCCAACTGGCATCAAGCCTCCTCCTCTGCAGCACACACCGCACTGAAGCATTGTCTTCAGGAAGCTCTTTTTGATGGTGAAAGCTTTTCACCATCATTAGCAGAGGACCAGGATAATAAGTTTTCTCTGCAGTACCCCCCCAAGTGGGCAGATGGCTGTGAGGTACAGCACTGTGACAGAGGCATTACACTCAGTTATGTGGTCCCTGTTCCACCACTGAGAGTGACCTTGTTGAGTGACCTTGCACTGGTGAAACAATTCCTGCCTTTATCAGCAAACTCTGTCCCTCTTGGCTCAACCCCTTTACAGCCAAGAACAAAGATCACTGCTAGCAAGTGGTTCTTCCTGACCCCAAAATGTACATTCCTCTCTCACCTTTTTGTGAAACATTTTATCTGTTGGATGCAGCTGAGAGAAGACAGCACCTGTGAATACCTGCTCTGTCTTTCATCATGTATTACATACAAAAAGACATGAAGAGTTTGTACAAGGAATCTTAAGGGGTAGTCCAGAGCTCTCCATAGGGAATTAATTGTGAATTATTCTGGTAATGTTTTATTCAGAGCCTCCGGGATTTTAGGGGTTAAAGGGAAGTTAGAACATGTGTAAAGTTGTCCATTCTCATTCAGTTCAAGTTCTGGAGTTTGGTACCTGGCAGAGAATATATGAAGGAGAATTTTCATGGCATCCCAGCAGGTCAAATTTTATGCAGGAGCAGAGTGAACAATATGTGATTTTCTAAATCCATTTTCTATGTGCTTGGTAAGAAATGTTACTTTTGTTTTGTGTTTTCTCTGTTAAGAAGCATTTGGAAAAAAATCTGTACCTCAAACAGAACACTTTCATTCCTATAGAAAAGAGAATGGAAGAATGGTGTTTTGCCTGCTTGTCCACAGGTTGTTTTCTGAAACTCAGTAGTCTCAGCTGACTCCTTCTAGATGAGATTTGCTATAAACTGGAGGCTACAACATTTTATGGACAGTCAGGGAAGATTCTGGCAAATTAGAGTACCTTAGTAAACATAATTTTACTGTCTATTGCTTATAACAGTACGCACCAAAGCATTTAGTGTGCTTTAATGCTGATGTGTGTCTCTCAGTACTATCTGATATTTAAACTTTGATTACTTCTTATGCAATCTAATTTATATTGCAGCAAAACTTCTGTCAGTGCTTGTGCTCACAACTCGACAGTTTAAAAGATGTAACCCATTAATTTCCAAATAAAATGTAACAAATCTTGTCAGAATCAACACAGCTAAAATGGTTATGAAGAGAGCGTCTTCACAATGTGTACCATTTGTTCAGGGAGACAACTCTGGAAACTAAAGGAAGAAAATAATTACAAGTTACTAATGGCTCGGTGTACTCTGTTCAAAGCCCTGCGTGTCTGTGTTCGTGCTCTGTCATGAAGGATTCTGTTGTAAAAAGAAAAGTATTTTCTTTTTGAAAATAAAACTTTGACAGTCTGGAAGATGCAATTTCTTTGTCTTCCTCCAGTTCAGTCTCCTGTGTTTGTGTGCCAAGTATCTTAGACAGAATTTGGTAGATGTGGATAAGAGATGGAGTTGAGCTTGAATTCATAATAAGTTTGAATCTGAAAATAGATTTTTGAAGGGAATTGAATTTTTTTTCTAATCCAGAAATATGCCAAGGAAGAGTTGCTGGAAATTGTCAAGGCTGGCAGCAATAAAATGAGTGAAGATGAAAGTCTGAATCTATAATAGAAAATATTCTTTCAAACAGTCAATCTTTGAGAAAGGATGGTTCTAGTGTGGTACACAGTATGTAACCAGTATTTGCATCTCTAGCTCTCCTGCCCGCTTGAGCAGTGTGTCCCAGTTCCTTACCTCTACAAATTAGAGCAGTCTTGTGAAGAACAGATTAACTCCTCAAAGTCTGACACACCAGGTCCTCTCTTGATTCCCAGGCTCAGCCTGCTAGTGGGTTTCTCCATGGCCTTGTCCATGGAGAAACTACAGGCGTGGATCCACATGTCAACAAGTGCCTTGTAGAACAGGGCTCAAGCAGCCTAAAGTCTGCTACAAAGGACTGGCTTCTGCTTTGGGACTTCAGTATGGGACAGAAATACAGATATATGAAATTCAACAATTTAGAGTACCTTGGTAAACAGAAGTACGTAGTCCATTGCTTGGTCTATGAATATATTAAAACATTTCTTCTAAGGAAGATAACCCGATTCTGTTGTAAGGAGGAACACTTCTCTAAGCAGAAAAATGCATTTTGCAGAATAAAGGAAGCTGGGGTGGTGGAGGGGGTGGGGAGGAAGTATTATCTGAGTTTTGCTGCATAGAAAGGAAGTTAAAAAACAGGTTCTGTGACCATAGCAAAACACAAAACTTTCCCTTGCTTCGACCAAGTCTCCAACTTATCAGAGATTAAAGTCTATGTCACTGCTGAGTACTCTGTCCTTGAATTTTTTTGCCCTCAGGCCAGTCTGACCTGTTCCCAGGAATGGCACGGACATCTTCAGGGGGTCGGGGAGCTGTGCTCATACATAAATAAGCTGATCTTTCTGATGTGAATCTCATAGCAACTACTGATTTTCTTTTATCTGAAAGTACACTGGAGAGGAAAAATGAAAACTTTTCTTGTGGATTTGTTCTTCATTGGACTTTTATTATGTGTGAAGACACAGTTTCTATTTCAAAGGCATTAGAAGAGAATTTTTGTTTAACCCAGCAGTCTCTGGACTGCAAAACCTTCTCTTTGTCTCCTTTCTGAAGATTTCTGAAGTGAAATTTGAAGCAGTGAATAAGAAAATTGTAGAAATGTTGATTTAATCAAAATATTTATCGCCTAATGATGCTTTTCCAGATTTTTTTTTAACTCTGGATTTAACAAAGTAGTTCAAGGACGTGTTCTGGATAAAAGTTCCCTAACAGGAATAGAAACAGGAATTTTTAAAGCCTGTTCTTCCCTAGCTGGCGAAGCATAAGCATTCATAGCTGAGGTCTCATCCCCACGGAGCCCTAAGTCCCCAGCTTTTCCCATGTGAGTTCTTACAAACCTTCCAGTGTATCCTATGGACCACAGGATCCATAGCCAGAGAGAGATGGAGGTGAAGGAGCAATTCAGACCTCAGTGTTTTCTTATTGTGGTGTCTATTGAAGCCAGGCAGTGTATGAATAGCTGCAGCTTAGCAAGCTTTCTATTCAGTCAATTCCACACTGTAAGAAGTACATTAATTATGTAAATTTCTTTTTTATGGTCCTGTCAGTGGTCTCAGATTAGTTGAAAAGATATAGGAGAGCTAAAAAGTGAGCAGTAAAGGGTTTAGCTGTTGAGTTACCAGTTTGCATTTGAAACATGCTAAGAAGTGATATAGCTTGTATGGAAGCAGAATTTAGAAGCAGCTGTGAGCAGATTTCTTATCTCAGACCACCTTGGGAATGAAATGCGTCAGAAGATTTCAACCCAAATGAATGTGAGACATTTAAAAATTCCAGTGAAAACAGCATGTGGTACTAGTAATTGAAATGTGACATTGCCCGATCCCAAATCCTGTGGCTAAATACAAAGCAACTTCAATAACTCAAACTAAACAAATAACTCAAATTGACCAGTACAGCAGGAGGGCTAGACTGTATGAACTCTTGCATTCACCTGCAACCATGCTTTTAAAGACTGTGAAGGGTTTAATAGTCTCTTGTGTTATTTGTGCCACAGAAAAATTTCCATAAATAGGATGCTTGCTAACAAGTAGGTAACCACTTGAAAGTAGAGCAGTGCCAAGGTAAGGTTTGGAACTGTAGTTACTCAGTCCTTTGAGGGCTTTAAGTCTTCACAAGCTTAGTAAGTCTGGGTTAAAAAAGTTATAATCCATGCTGATGAAGGAACGTACATAGGCATCAAGTGTGAGCACAGCTGATTTGTTTATAGAAGATGCTGTGGGGCATTTTTTGAGCTGCCACACTCAGAAAATGTATGAAATCTTGCAGGAGGGAGATACAGGCTCAAATACAACTACCTCAGTAGAACTAACTAGGCAATGTAGTTAGTCGATATTAAAATTTACTCAATCTATATAAATATCAAATAAAATCCTACAGCAATGTCCATCTAATGCTTAAGTTGACAGGAGTTGTATCTCTCATGAGGAGCCAAACTGCTATCAGGGAGAACCTCTGGGTTTTGTCTCAGAGAACTTGCACTGACTATGCAGTAAGGAAATACAGATCTGCCCAGAAGATTTGCTTTTCTGACTGTTTCAACACCTGTGAAGGGTTTTAAAAATAAAAGTCACAAATATCTGTTTTAGTCATCATTTGTTGCCATGTCCAGTGCAACTATAATTTCACAGTTGTGTTTTCTGCCAGATATGTCAGACCATGAGCAGAGGGGTTTGTAGTCTGTTCTAAGTATTTGTGTTATTTCTGAATGATTTTGATAGTTTATAGCACTTCTGAGCATTACATTTTTTGCAATAACTTCCTTCCAGTGCACAGGGGAAGACAGGAATTTAAAGGATTTATAAGACCTACTGGCACTTCGATGTTGGTTGAGGCTGAGCTGGGTTGGCATGTGCTGTCATGGTGCTTCTAATTCAGCAGATGACAGTGCTGGGGACTGTATTTATGCCTCCTGATGTCAGACAGGACTCAATTATTTCTCTGAGAGGTTATGTGCAGGTGCTGATGGGTGAAGCTAGCTGCTACCTGAGGGGGGAGGACAAGGCACACATCTGGTTTTCCTCTGGTTTGGTTGAGAATGCAATGATGGCTCTGTAAAGGCAAGTTTGTCCTCAGCCACAGGAGATTATCAACTGCACCAGCAAGGCAAGGATGGAAGAACTTGGTTGTTGCTGGCTTTTACAATTTAGGGCATCAGATGCACCTCCCTCAAAGCTGAGGCAGGGGAGTTAAAAACCACAGAGTTTAAAAACAAGTTTGTGCTTTTCTTATTCACAGTTTCCTCCAGGAGAAGCTGTGAGTGACACGTATAGGTGACTCCCACCATTCTCTTTTAGGAGACTGAATGAGTGTGTATGTGTGCATTTGGGTTTTTTTAGCCATGCTGTCACAAATGTTTTCTATGGTCCAATCATCTCCAATCAAACTGTAGGTCCAGTGCTCAAAACCTGGCCAGACTCTCCATGTGGGATCAGCACTGCTCGTGGTGGTGGTAAGCCTAAAAATGGTTACAAAACCCGTGAAAAATGTCGAGAAGGTTTTCATCGCTCTTTCAAGCCCAGATAGGCTAAACAGGGCACTCACATTTCTTTGCATCCCTGAAAGCTAGAAAGGGAACTTTTCCCCAGCAGAAGGGATTTTGGTAGAATTTAATGATCACAGGAGGTGTAGATTAACATGCATGAGTCATAGATATTTCTGGCTGTGGATGCAAGCAGAAGTACTACACTCAATTATACATCCAATCTCTCTGTACAGTGCAGCAGCAAAATTAAGCAGAGAGATGGCACTGAACTTCAAACATCTTGGCAAAATCACTTGTATTTTCTTGATTTTACCTTAAAGACAGTCTGTAATTTACAGTACAGCCCTTTTCTATTCTAGACTGAAGCAGCAGGACTGATTTCTGGGTGTGAAAAGTGACAGTTTTTCTCAGTACCAGTGTTGCAGAATGAGGAATATGTCAAAATTATCTTAAGTTGGGATGTTCTTTAAATACTTTAGGTTGGCTAATTAAGACTTTCCTATATCAGCAAGAAAGGACTCCTAATCAGTGGAACAAACAGTTAGCATTCCTTAGTCAAGGATATCTGGGAACCAAGCTGTAAGAATGTAATAAATGAAGACGTTGTATGTCTATGAATGTCACTGAAAAAACTTGGCAAATGACTCAAGGACCATGTATCCCTGAGAGGAGCTGTCTGTATGGTAACACTGAAAGTCATGCCTAAAAGTCAGAATGACACAAGCCTTCCCTTGGGCTTGTGCAGAAGTTAGGATTACCTTGTTTAAATGGAAACTACTAACCAATCATAATGAGTGGGCTGTACTTGGGAAGTTACTAACTCTGAACTTCTGTGTATAAATAATGCTGCAGAGGGTCCTACGAATTTGTTGCCATGTCCAGTGCAACTATAATTTGTCCAGTTGTGGTTTCTGCTTTTTTTTGTGGAAAACCTCCATGCACACAGCACAGATCTGAAAAGAGTAATCAATGTCTCTGTCAATGTGTAATTAGTGGCTTGTTGCACACCAGGTAACAAATCCAATTTTGTGGACAATACCCCCATGCTTTTCCCTCTGCTCAGAAGGGCTCAGGCAGCAGTGGAGGATTTATTTCACCATGGTGTGAAACAGGTGGCTCCAGCAAAATAGGGAAGCTCTTCAGGGACATCTTCTGTTGTTCATCTCTCACAATGCATGTTTTTGAAAACTGTTGAGAAATTATACAGGACTTCGAAATAATTAAACCATTTTCCTGGAATATTTTGATTCTTCTAGGAAAGCATGACATCTGCAAGTGCTTCAGGCCTTTCACTACATAATGTTACTTAAAATGTAGGAAAACAGCTGGAAAACATTTTTATGAAATGCTGATGTGACATTTACGGAACTTCAGCAAAACTGATTTTGCTACAATTTTTAAGATGTGAAATTGTTGGGGAATTTAATGCTTCTAAAGGCCATTTACTATTTTTAAACACCATTAGTCACACTATTTTACCAGTAAAAGCCTTCCTTGCAGCTGATGATAATGTACTTTCTCTTCCCAACTTTAATGAGAGAAGGGCGAAGGGATCAGAGATAGGAGGCTGAACCATTATGTAATTCCTCTCTACAGCCTTGGCTATTGTAGCTTGTGTGCACAGATGGGAAGATGAGCTATGCTTGTTTTGTCTGGAGTGGCATCAAGTGTACCAGAATGCTGACAAATTTCAGAGGTGAGCTGGTTAAAGCTGCAATTTCTCTCCTATAGGGATATTGTGACATTTTCACATATTTTTCACACTTATGAAGAGGGGAAATGACACATTTCTCTTGCAGCTTATGAATTCACTTTTGAGTCAAGTTTCTCCTAGTTTCCAGCAGCCTGCCTGAAGAAAGCTGGGAGCCCCAGAGCCCCTACCTGTCAGGCAGTTAGCTGAAAGGCTGTCTGAATGACTGGCATATTCTCCCTAGCACCTGAAGGACCAGTTGTTCCTAGGAAAACTTGGCTAAACCCTACCCTACACACTCAGAATGGGACACCATGGCCCAGAGGCTGTAAGGGAGTTTTGGGAGTAGCTGGTCCCATTGTCTTGAGCAGCCACAATGCTAACTGACCTGTTGATGAGATATTTGGTGAGGGTGCCAAGTAGCTTTTTCCAAAGAAGTTAAGGACAGCAGTTCCTCAAAGAAAGCCTCAAAGAGGGATTTCTGCTTCCATCTTCTTACGGGGCCCAGACACCTCTTGCCATGAGGGGAAGGAGGGCAGAGAGCTGGCGTTTATGGGTCTTTAAGAATCCTTTCATTGTGCTGATTTGCTGCCCAGGAAAATGCGAAAATGCAGAGATGTTTTTGACATTTCTGTTGATGCTTCAGGGACATAGTCACAGGCTGTCACTTAAAATGTGAGGTGATGTTCCCAAGTTGCGTCTTGTTTCTTTGATGTCCTTTCTGGGATCAGGCATTGATGTAGATTTGGGCAGAGTTTAACTGCTGTCCTGATAGAAACACTCTGATAGAAACAGTGCATCCTTTTCCAGCCTCACTTTCACCAATCGTGGCCCATCTGAAAAGAACCTGAATGTCTGCAGACAGTAGCCAGAATCACAGAGCAATGCCATCCCTGCTGTTGCTTGTCTTGTATTAGAGCTGTCTGTGACATTTATTTTGTTTATGAAGCAAAGACTCCTACACCCACTCCTGTTTTTGTTTGTTCATGTAAATTACAGCACTTTGCAACTTAATTGCTATGGGCTTTATGAAACTGCATTAAGGACTGTGCTAATTGTGGGCTTGCTTCCTTCTTATTTCTGTATAGATTTTGAAATTCTGTAATTGGATGTATTTAATTTTTTGTAACTTTATATAATGAAATTGTGGATTAAAATGAAAGAAGCATAAAAAATCTGGCTCTGCATCAATGCAGAGCTGTTTCTAGCAAAAAGTTTTGTGTTCTGGGAGTTTAGGCTGGTTTTCAGAACAGTGATTCTGGAAAATACTTAGGGGATTGGGATTTGATAATTGGAGAGTAGGGTTCTACAGAAATACCTGAGCTAACCCTCCTACAGGTAGGAACTGTGGAACCTACCCAACCTTCCCACCTGTCGGAAAGATAGGTCAGGGGAAGTGGTTTTGCCATGAGGTACAGGAATTTGTGGGAAATATTCAATGACCTGAGCCATTTGGAAACATGAGCATTCAGATGGTAGGTCTGGATCACTGCAGGACAGCATCCTAGGTATTGCTGTAATGGGCAGCAGAGGGCTGAATCCTAAGTTAGGAAATATTCTTTCAGAAAAGTTATGCGTCTGCATTGACTTGGGATGGAGAACATCCATCAGTCATTGTTTCCTGTTTGTCTTTATGAGCCCAGATACTCATACAAAACAGATCAACAAATATGGTGAAGACAGTCTTCCCACAGCTAGCTGGCCAAAGCTCCTGGCTGTGGATTAGACATTTATATCTGAGTTACCTATCAGGTTGCTTCACCTATTCTGTCACTGGCTCTACACAACTATGAAAATTGTATCATATTTAGCAGCTCAGTGAACCAATCCTGCCTTTTGCTGATCCAGTCTTTCATGGTGCAGTTAAATCCATCAACGTGAAGAGCAGCAGATGGGCCTGACAATTTGCAAAACATTCTTTTTGTCTGATAAGATGTTTTTGTTATTTTTAACCCCATTTCATCGTTTCTCTTCTTCTTTCTACTTTATCTAACTCACTGTGCAAATGAAATGCGGTATTTGGTTTTCAGTGCTAGGTTTTAGTAGAGAGGAGGGTAGGGGAGGCAGCTGCAGGTGTGGTTGCTGTAAGAAGCTGCTGGAAGCTTCTCCCACATTTGTCAGAGCCAATGCCAGATGGCTCCAAAACAGACCCACCACTGGCCAAGTGTGAGTCCACCAGAGATGGCAGGAATGACTTTGTGATAACACCTTTAGGAAGGCAAAAACTGGTGAAGACCGTGGTGAAGCAGCTGTCCCCCCACAGCTGTCCCCCCACAGAACATGGAGGTGAAGCATCTGTCCCACCACAGAACATGGAGGTACATGGAGGGTGCAGGGATACACCCTCAGCTGTGGCCAAGCCCCACGCTGAAGCATGTGGATGCCTGAGAGGAGGCTGTGACCTCCTGGGAAGCCCAGGCTGGAGTAGGGTCCTGGCAGGGGGTTGTGGACCTGTGGAGAGAGGAGCCCATGCTGGAGCAGCTTTTCTGGCAGGATTTGTGACCTTCTCTGGAGCAGTTAATGAAGAATAGTAGCCCATGGGAAGGACTCAGGCTGAAGAATTTAATGGAGAACTGCCTCCTGTGGGAGGGACTCCGTGCTGGAGCAGGGGAAGGATTCCTCTCCCTGAGCAGTGGCAGCAACAGTGTGTGGTGAACTGACCATATCCCCCTTTCCCATCTCCCTGTGAAGGTAGAGATGGGAAGAAGGGAGGGGGTGGGGAGGGTATTGATATTTGGTATTTATTTTACTTCTCATTATCTTGCTCTGATTTTGATTGATAATAAATTCAATTAGTTTCCTCAATTAAGTCAAGTTTGTTTTGCTGTGACAGTATTTGGAGAGTGATCTCTTCTTGTCATTATCTCAACTCATGAACCTTTCATTGTCCTTTCTCTCCCCTGTCCTGTGATAAAGTGGCTTTAGTGGGTGTCTGGCATCTGGCCAGGGTCAAACCACCACAAACATGATCACAATAAATGAGAAATCTAACATATACAAGAAATCAAACTTACATCGTCCCCACTTGTCCCCCAGACAAAGACGACTGGATGTTTGACTTAAAAAGTAGGATTTTTCTGTATATAAATTAAGCTCTATAAACTGAACACAAAAATGTTAGGTAAAGGCTTGTCAGCTAGGCTTTTACCTTAAATCAAAAAACATTTCCACTTTCCAAGTGTTTGCAGGATTACCTGCATGACTCGCATTACAGCAGCATTACCAGCTCACCATATTCTGATATGTGTGGAATATAAGGATCCCTGACTTATAGTGATATCTAGTTAAGGGCTAATCATCAATAAAGAAAAATTTAAGAGGAAAAAAAATTAATAAACAGATGTATACACAAGCTTTAATAAGCTGACCAGAACTGTTAGGTCAGGTCTTTGCAGGGACTAAGCGTAGCCTCAGAGACGTTTAACTGGAGACAGTTCCAGTTAATGAAAAAGGAGAAAAAAGATTGTCTTGGGAATAAGTAAATTTATTATGAGATATTTGAATGGATTTGTACAACTGCACAAACTTTCCATGGGATTTCTTAAGGGGATTATGGAAATGTGTGGAATCCTCCTCAACTTTTTCTCCATGCATGTGGTCTTGTTACTCTTTCTTGAATGCATCACTGTCAGTGAGACAAAACCTCAGCATTCTCTGGGGTTTTCTATTAGCCTGTAATAAATTTGCAGATGTGTGAGGGACACGTGTGGTCATGTGTCCACATGGTGTCAGATCAGTAACAAATTATTCCTGCCTGACCAAATGGATAAACCTGTTCATGGTATTACATTAATCAGAGTGGTGAGCGGAATAAGTTTTTGTTTTCTTGTGGTTACAGATAACAAGAGCATTGAACTTAAATATTATTTCTTTGTAAGGTGAAGAAATCATCTATGTTTTGAGGTTTATTTCTGGCATTGGGACAACTGGTCGTCTTTTTCCGAGAACAGATATTTGCCCAGTGAAGAATACAAACACAGGCAATGTTCTGTACTTTGCTCCAAAAGGATTTCTTTTTTACTAGTTTGGTTTCCCCTGATTGTGAGGAAAGTTTGGTTCTTCCTTGATCATCAAGAATTGAGAACTTCTGATCATCTGTTTTGGTCTGGTGTTGGAATTCATTCTTTTCCTAGTTTAGAATGGAAAGTCAGCTGGAAATTATGATTATGAGCCTGTTGTAAGCTGTGCATCAGCACGAGGTGAGGCCTCTGTGTGTATCATCCTTCTTCTCCTGCACCCAATTCTTAGGTGAAGTGACTGTAAAACAACTGGCTTTTCTTTTGCTTTTGGAGGAGCACGGGTTTACCTGCCCACTGGATTGGTCCTGTGAACTTCAGTGAGAATGAGTCTAGAAGAAAATCACTCAGAATATTTTCTCAAGGTAGAAAAACTCCAGCCTGCTTTTGACCTAAGTCCAAGGTTTCCTGTTCCTAAGAAATGGAACTTAGTTTGGTTCAGTTGTGCAGGCCTTTGCTGTGAGTCTCTTTTTGAGCTCTTATCTCTGACAATGAACGTTACTAGTATATCCTTGCACCAGCGAAGGCCCACCCTGTGGTGGGCTGCATCACTGAAGCATAAACAGCTGAATTCAATGTGCAATTGCAGGACAAAAGATTCTAGCTATTATCACTACTCAAAGGATTTTCTCTTTCACACTTCAGGATATGGATTTTGGGGCCAAACTGAGAGGCCATGAAGAGATTCTGAAGCATGGCTTGGGATATTTCTGCCTGTCTGCAGTGGTCAGTACTTTCAGCTTTCTGGCTAGATTGACTCTGAGAATTTCTTTTCTCTGCCTACCTTTATGTCCTCTCAGTATTCACTGCAGAGATATAGAGGCAGATGGGCTTGGATTTGCAACCTAGCTGGGTGCATTAGTTCTCTGAGGGAAGAACAAAGACTAGTCTGGTTGATGAAGAAGTGTGGTGGGAGAGGTTCATAGAAATGTAGTTTATAATAAAGTTTGAGTGCATGAGGCCTTCATGGCAGGAGTAAGTCCGGTCACTGCAGGGGTCTTTTAACAAATTCAAGTCTGAATTGCTATCTTTCCTAAATTTCAGTGGTGGTGTGTCTATAAACAACTATCTATCTCCTGTTTAGCAGAACCAAGTTGTATCACTGGCAGTCAAAGAAGATGAGGAAATTCCTGAGCAACAGTTCAAGCAGCAATAAGGGAGTATTTTTCCATAGCGTAAGTGCTCTCTCTCTTGCGGATAACTAATGCAAAAAGCAAGCACTCTTCATAGGGAAGCTGTCCTTTTTTGGGTAAAGTCCTCTGTGGATCCTAAGACTGTATTCCAAGTGACAGGGAGTAAGTGTCGCTGTGGGACGAGGGGCTTTTGCAAAGCATGTGTAACAGTCCCAGATGAACAGCAGAACAGGTTCCTGAAGAGATAACCTGCTTCACACATCAAAAGAGAATACTTGCCTTGGTGCATCTTGGTGGAGCTGGAGGGTTGCTGGGATCACTTCTAAAGGCCTCTGGCAAGAAAAATGCATTCAGTGCCTGCTGTGTATCCATCCTTGTTCCTCTCTCTGTTCTGGAAGCACAGTGAACTGTAATGTTCTGAGCAAGCACTGCCCAGAGCCAGCTCATGAGGACAGATGTAGTGAAGGTTTCAGACATGCCTTGGTTAGTTCAGCCTGCTGTGCCCACCTGACTGCTCCAGCTGACTGGGTCTGCAGTGTGGCAGTGGTTTTTAGTTTGCAAGAGTTAGTGGCTGTACACTCTTCCCAAATGCTGTGTCTGTTTCTCAAGAAAGATTATTTTGCATTTGCCTCTGGATAGTTTTGTAAACAGTTACTCTGGGTCCCTCCAGGATATAATGACCCTGTTGTCCGAATCAGATTCAGACCACACATCATGTCTCCCTTGATCATTGTGGTCTCCTTACAGTACTGCAAGGATGTTTTCTTCATACATGATTCCTGACTTTTGCAATTGTGTGTAGCTAGGGCAATACCACTGCAGAACTGTGGACAACAAATTGGGCAGGAAAAGGGAAAAGAGACATCTACAGTGACCAGCTTTATTCCTGAATGTTAATTAAGTGTTGATACAGTTGTTGACTCATGTTAATAAAGTCAACAGTCTCATGTTAATAAAATAAGTAATTTAGTATTTATGAAGTCAACAGTAAGTTCCAAGAACAAGTAGTGTGTAAGGCACTCTGGAAAAGCTGTACATCTGTAAAGAAGAAGGAAGGATTTGTTTTCACTTTACTGCCTGGTTGACTGACATATCCAAATCATCTTGTTATTAGCAGGGGCTGCCTGATTTGTTGAACTGAGACCTGAGGAGAAGCAGTTTATAAATAAAACAGTGGAAATGCACACCAGAAAATAAGACAGGACCTTAAATCTCTTGTCATAAGTGAGATGAAGAATAGGTTGGATTTGGAGGAATTTGCATACATATCTATTGTTGAAATAGAGATTTGATCCAAATTACAGTATGACCTGTGGAAACCTCTGCACCAAATGACAGAGCTGTAGCTCTTGGTTACGGCTATTTTGCATTCAGTGCCTGGAACCTGTTCTCAGACAATGTGTTATTCTTGGCATTTCACCAGCTCTCTGACTTTATATTGCATCAGTTAGGCACTCTGAAAAGTTATACAATATAATCGAGCACTAAAATTTAACACTTGAGTAATAATTTTAATATGAGGAGCCCACCCTAATTTCTTATATCTTCATTTGAGTTGAATTCCTTTGAATAATAAAGAGATGAAACACAGGTCTCTAGGCTAGCTTTTTGATTTGAGAAGCCAGTCTGATAAATGACTGCATATTTAATTCTCCCAATAATATATTTTCAAATGCCTTTAAATACTATTTTGTTCTAGTGTTTGGAGGACTCTCTGTTTTGTTCACTGAGTCTGATTCTTGGTAAGAAAACAATTGTTTTGAATGGAAAGGTATCCAGAAAACTGGAAATTTCGCTAATATACTGAAAATAAACCCCAACAACACAACCCAGTGAATTAACCTCATTTTGCATTCCCACTCTTAGCTGAATGCCACAAAGAGTTTGTTTTGCTTATTCTTGTGTCTAAGTTCACATACAGGGGATGACTAGTGCTCACCAGTAGCAGCTTCTCTCTAAAAGTTTTGGAGCTGTCAAGAGAGATTTTTGAACTCAATAAGACTTCTGGAGGACCTAAAGACCAGGGTTTGTCTGCAGTGGGCAAATGTATCCCAGTAAGAAATTACAACCAGACTTCAGAGAGACAGGCAGTTTTGAAATATCACACCCTGGGGGTGACCATTCACAGTCTAGACAAGGTGATACCTGTCAAAAAAAATTGTGTCCCCAAGATTTGAATGAATTTTATTTCTAAGAGGTGAGAAAACATAACAATGCTAAGAGATTATGCTTGAGCTGATGCTGGAGAATAGATCTTCTTTGCCACTTTCTGAACACATTCAGACCAACATTGTTTGGCTGGGTGCTCTTTTCTACTGAATCATTCTTATTTCCCCTTTGAATACTTGTAATTTACATTTGCAGCTGCAGCCCTGTAACTTGGACAGGTTAGGAGTAATTTCAAACCTGTCAGTATACCCAGGGCAATAGAGGTGACCTTAGTAAAATGTTTCTCCATCCAAAACAGTTATCCCTGATCAGGCATAGCAGCCTGTGGGAGAAACCTCTTCTAAAACACAGGAGATTTCTTATGCATGGTTGGAAACTCTTCTGCTTGTCTCATTTAAATTACTCTAGTGCAGACAATCTGATTATCCAAGGATGAGGCCTGATCAGAATTTTATTCATTTTACTTGCCCGTATTAATTTTGATATCTGCATCTCACCCACTTCCAGACCCCACCCTTCCAGCATTACAAATTTTACTTCTTCAGAAACAAATGAGATGGCAATAAAAGGTGAACTCAAGGAAGTTATTGGAGGAAGAGATGAGAGAAGAATCAGATGCTTCCTTTGTTTAATTCAGCGTTCTGAAAAATCTATTTATTTTTATTTAAATGCAGATTCCATTGAGTAGTTCTGCTACTGCAAGTATTTAGTCATATTTCCCCTTTGCTGTCTTCAGGTTGGCCATGCAATGAAACAAAAAGCACACATCAGACTCTAAGGAGGACACTGTAAATCTGAAATCCACTATGACAGAAATTATATCAAGACTAATAACTCTTGTGCTGATTGTTTCCTTTCCTGAAATAAATGGTAGATTTTTTCAGGGAGTTGTATGTGGGTTTAATAAAGATGTGTATATTATGCTGAACTGGAAGTGAGACTGTGAAGTGGTCCTGACTACAAACAGGTATGCAGAAATAAAGACTCCAGAGGAACCATGAAATAAAGAATACAGTGAAAAATGTGACTGCAAGTGAAAATCTCTCAATACTTTCAAGACACTGATGAGAAAACAAGCAAAACTTTAAAAAATGCAGAGCAACTCTGTACATTGTGAATCAAAAGGAAGGTGGTCTGCATTAAACTACTGAGTGCATGCAGCTGGACTCTGCACCCAATTTGCACCTTCATAATGAGCACTTCGGATGCAAGGAGAGAGGGGCTGGGAATCAGTTCTTATGTGACTTCTTCTGAATTAGTGCTGACTTGGGCAAGCCCTTTCTCTTAATGTAACTATTCCTTGTCCTACATTTGGGGAAAGTGGGGAATTTAACAGTAGACAACTTGGGATGTGTGTGGAGGGTTCAGTCTCCTCAGGAAGATGACAGGCACGAACAGCTACTGAATAAGTCATGCAATAGACTGCTAATGATGAGTGATAATTTTATACCTAGAGCATAAGGAATTTCAAAGCCTTGAACATGACCGGGCCCTGCTCTGGGTAGGAAAGAGAAAACACAATATTGAACAGAGAGGAGATAAGCAAGAGCTGGGGAAGAGATAAATTTTGCCCTTTTATCTGAAATTAGTTGTGAGTCAGAAGAAAGCTCAGGGCTGAACTGAGTTGTGTTGGATTTGCATGGCAAGATTTTGGCAGAAGAGAGACTACACTGTGAGCAGCTGCTGGAAGTTTCCTCCATGTCCAACAGAGCCAATGCCAGATGGCTCCAGGACGAACCTGCTGCTGGCCAGGGCTGAGCCAATCACAGAAGGTGGTAATGACATGGTAACATATTTTAGAAGGAAAAAAAATATTGCACAGATGTAATTGTGCTCAGAGAAGTGCAGAGTGCAAAGTGAAAGGAAGATCTCTGCAGACACCAAGGTCAGTGGATATTGAGCGGGGGGGAGGATGTACTCGAAGAGCCTGAGAAGACATTCTCCTTCAGCCTGTTGTGAAGACCGTGGTGAAGCAGCTCTGCCCCTGCTTCCTCTGGAGATCCCTGGGGGATGCAGAGATCCCAGGACCTGTGACCCATGGAGGAGCTCCACACTGGAGCAGGTGGATTCCTAAAAGGAGGCTGTGATCCTGTGGGAAGCTCATTCTTGAGCAGGCTCTTATCAGGGACCTGCAGACCCATGGAGAGAGGTGCCCATGCTCAAGCAGTTTTCCTGGTCAGACTTCTGAGCCTCTTGGAGGACTGTCCTGGTTTCAGCCAGGATTGAGTTAATTTTTT
>VYZP01018011.1:0-34116 GCA_013400635.1 Hypocryptadius cinnamomeus | reverse complement strand
AAGGGGAGGGAGGGGAAGGGAGGGGGAGGGAGGGGAGGGGGCGCGGCACACGCGGGATCCCCGCGGGGACAGCCCACTCCCCTCCACGCGTGGCTGTCACCCGGACGGGGCAGCCCCTGCTCCCGGCCCTGCCGCACAGGGGACGCCTTTGCCCACATTTCCTTGTGTTCCCACGCGTTTTCCCTGCGATTTTCCTTTTCCTCCCATTTCTGCTTGATTTTCCATGGTACCCCACATTTCCCTGTGTTCCCACATGTTTTCCCTGCGTTTTTCCTTTTTCCCCCACGTTTCTGCTTGGTTTTCCATGGTACCTCACGTTTCCCTGTGTTACTCCATGTTTTCACTTTCCCCCTGTTTTCCCCTGTTTTCCCACATTTCCACACATTTTCCCACATTTCCCTGTATTCCCACATGTTTTCCCTGCGTTTTTCCTTTTTCCCCCATTTGTGCTTGGTTTTCCATGGTACCCCACGTTTCCCTGTGTTACTCCATGTTTTCACTTTTCCCTTGTTTCCCCTATTTTCCCACATTTCCACACATTTTTCCACATTTCCCTGTGTTCCCACGTGTTTTCCCTGCGTTTTTCCTTTTCCCCCATTTCTGCTTGGTTTTCCATGGTACCCCACATTTCCCTGTGTTACTCCATGTTTTCACTTTTCCCTTGTTTCCCGCTATTTTCCCACATTTCCACACATTTCCCCATGTTTTTTCCATATTTTTACCACGCTTCCCCATGTTTTCACACGCTTCCCACATTTCCCTGTGCTTTCACACGTTTTCCCATGATTTCCCACATTTCTCCATACTTCACCACATTTTCCCATCAATTTTTCTTCTTCCCTGTATTCTCTTCTCACTGTTCCTGGGGCTCCTGTGGCTGTTTTTGGGAAGGGTCTCACTCCAGCAGCAGAGCAGGATGCCAGGCAGGCACCAGGCTGGTGTCTTAATTAGCCCATTAATGTAATTAACTCTTTTCCAAGAGCTGGGATGGGGATCCACGGCCTGGGATGGGCAGGGTGGAGCAGAGCTGGGTTGGGGTCAGTGAAGATCCTGTAGGGCCACGGTGGCACCAGTGGGGACTTGTAGGATGGCAGCACTGCAGGGGGACACGGGGACATGGCTGGGGGGGTGACAAAGCTGCAGGGTGGCACTGGGACAGGGCTGGGGGTGACAAAGCTGCAGGGGGACACAGGGACAGGGCTGGGGGTGACAAAGCGGCAGGGGGGGGGGGGGGACAAAGCTGCAGGGGGACAGGGGGAAAGGGGTGGGGGGGACAAAGCGGCAGGGGGGGGGGGGGGACAAAGCTGCAGGGGGACAGGGGGAAAGGGGTGGGGGGGACAAAGCGGCAGGGGGGGGGGGGGGACAAAGCTGCAGGGGGACAGGGGGAAAGGGGTGGGGGGGACAAAGCGGCAGGGGGGGGGGGGGGACAAAGCTGCAGGGGGACAGGGGGAAAGGGGTGGGGGGGACAAAGCGGCAGGGGGGGGGGGGGGACAAAGCTGCAGGGGGACAGGGGGAAAGGGGTGGGGGGGACAAAGCGGCAGGGGGGGGGGGGGGACAAAGCTGCAGGGGGACAGGGGGAAAGGGGTGGGGGGGACAAAGCGGCAGGGGGGGGGGGGGGACAAAGCTGCAGGGGGACAGGGGGAAAGGGGTGGGGGGGACAAAGCGGCAGGGGGGGGGGGGGGACAAAGCTGCAGGGGGACAGGGGGAAAGGGGTGGGGGGGACAAAGCGGCAGGGGGGGGGGGGGGACAAAGCTGCAGGGGGACAGGGGGAAAGGGGTGGGGGGGACAAAGCGGCAGGGGGGGGGGGGGGACAAAGCTGCAGGGGGACAGGGGGAAAGGGGTGGGGGGGACAAAGCGGCAGGGGGGGGGGGGGGACAAAGCTGCAGGGGGACAGGGGGAAAGGGGTGGGGGGGACAAAGCGGCAGGGGGGGGGGGGGGACAAAGCTGCAGGGGGACACTGGGACATGGCTGGGGGTGACAAAGCTACAGGGGGACAGTGGGACAGGCTGGGGGGGTAACGGGGTGATACAGCTGCAGGGTGACAAAGCTGCAGGGGGACACGGGGACAGGATGGCAGGGTGACAGGGCTGCAGGGTGACACAGTGACAGGGTGGCAGGGCTGCAGGGTCGCAGGGCTGCAGGGTGACACGGTGACAGGGTGACAGGGCTGCCTGGCTGCAGGGCCAGGGCTTTGTGCCCTCTCGTGGCTGCTCGGGGCCGCCTGTCCCGCCGCGGAGCTCTCAGGGGGATGGAGCTGCCCGAGACCCCTCCCAGCCCCAGCCCCGAGCTCCAGGGCGGCGGCGATGGCACCGAGCGAGCGCAGCTGTTCCTGATGCCTTGGTTCGGCTTTCCTATTTCCCACATTCTGGACTGCATTGGTTTCTAACTCTGAACTTCATATAAAGTGTCAGCAGTTCTCCTCACAGCTCAGTCACACAGAACAATCCTTTTCCAGCCCCAGAACCAAGGACACCGCTGCAGCTTCAGCCCCAAAAAGTGCAAACAACAGGGAATTAAAGAGAGAAAAAGAAAGATGGATCCAAGCAGGATGGGACTTGATAACCTAAAGCTGGAATTGGACAATGAACCCCAATATGCAAATGGACCAAGACTTATAAAAATGTGTGAAACCTTGTGCATTTTGTGACCATTTTGGTTCATCTTGGCTGCAGCCCTGGCTGGGCTCTTGCACTGCCCAAGGTGGATGCATTGAGGCCTTTTCATAAATCCCTGCTTTACCCTTTAACTCTGCCCAGCCTCTGCTCTAGCTCAGCCTTCCCAAGGCATCATTATCAGAGCAGCTCCATCAGCACGAACACGTTCAAACCCTGCCACTGGCCAGCCCTGGCTGCCTTTCCCTGAGCCATTGGAAACAGGAGCTGCTCCAGCTCCCTGTTTGCCTTGGGAGGGGGAATGTTGCTCTTGGAAAATGCCAATTTGTCAAAATGGGAATGTTTGGCAAGAGCAGATCCATCCTGACAAACTCCTGTCCCAGCGCAGCCAGGGAGACTCCGGGAGGGTGGCAGGGGGGAGCAGGGCACTCACCCTCCTCTCCCTCGGCGTGGGGGCTGCCAGGGCTGGTGCCACGGGGCCTCTTGGCACCGCCAGCTCCCCGCAGTGCAGTCAGAGGCTTCCTTTCTCACCTCCAAAATTCGGGAAAAAGGCTGAAAACACGAGCCTGCGGTCAGGGCCAGGCGCCGAGGGCTTGGGACGTGCCCAGGGTTGCCCCAGCCCCGTGTCTGGAGGAGCTGGGGGGCCCTGCAGGAGGGGCCCTGGATGCAGCCCAGACCCCACCAGGCAGGCAGCTCAGGCAGAGGAGGGTGAGCAGCTCACGTGCAGGTTTTTAGCAAAATCAGGGCATTTTGGTAGAAATAAACGAGTTCTGCAACGTCCTCCCCGTGTTCGGTGTCCTTGGCTGGCAGTGCCACCCAGGGGTGGCTGTGCCACGGCCTCACCACCCTCCGTGGTCCCCAGTGAAGCACAGCCAGGGTTGTTCTCCCTCCCTGGGTCCTGGCAGGAGCGAGCAGCCCTTGGGCAGCCCCAGGGCCGGGCTGGTGGCCCAGCAGCTCCCTGGCAGCTGTGGCCATGGGGAGGGAGATGCCCCATGGAGGAGCGTGGCCAAACCCTGCTCGGAGCAGTGGGATCAGCTCTTCCCACAAACCCTGGTCCTGGGGCAGGGGACTGTCCTGCCTGATCCAGGACAAGTGACAAGTGCCACCAGGGCCAAACACAGCAACACCAGCACAGCAGCACCTGAGCTCCGTGCTGCACCCTCTCCCCCATCCCAAACCAGCAGCGGGGGACCCCTGCCCCCCCGCTGGTCCCCCAGCAGTGTCACCTCCTCCAGCCCCCCCCGTGCCCACCACCACAAGCAGGCGGGAGCTGCTCGGGGATTTCTGGGATTTCCCCGAGTTTGTTATTCCAGGGAAAGAAAGAAAAGGGCTCGGGGGATCAGCGGGGATGAAAAATGCTTTAGGAACACGGGGGATCATTTAGCGGGTCACCTCCACGGCGCGGTTTGCCAGGCTGATAAAGGCGAGCGCGGCTCTGAAAGGCGAGCACAGCTTGATTGGAAGCGGCTGCTGCAAACAGCAATTAACGCCGCCGGCCCAAGCCAATTAGCGCGGCTGCTTCCCTGATTGCAGCCGGTGTTGGACAAATACAGCACAACCGCTCGGGTTCAAGGAGCAGCCCATAAAAGGCGGCTCGGGGAGGAAACCCCATCCCGAGGGATGTGCCAGCCTCAGGCGCCGTCCCTAAAGGCACACAGCCCCTCCGCTGTCCCCACCGAGGGGTCATCCAGGCAGGGATGTCCCCAGGAGCTCCGGCAGTGCCACCCCCCTGCTCTAGTCCCATCCAGGGTCTCAGCAAAGGCTTTTCCCCAAGCTTTGAGGTTTATCTGCTGGATTTTGGGGAAAAACCATCACCAGTGTCACGGTGCAGGGGGATTTCTCCCAGTCCTGCGGCGGGGAAGGGCAGGATGGAGAGGGAAAAGCCCCAGTGGGACCATCAGGGCTCTGCCAGAGCTGATGACAGAATCAGGATAGGAGCACGGAGGAGGAATGGATCACATCTCCTCGCTGGGATCACGAGCACAGCACACGGAGCTGATCCCCTCCACGCCCCCTTCCCATCACCAAAGGAGACACCAAAAACTCATCAGCGAGGATTAAAACCAAGCCACAAAGCCCAGCCTAGCTGCAAGAGGCTGGGCTGGGCTGGGGGGCTGAGCCCCAGCTCCAGCAGCACCGCAGCAGCTCCAAGGGGCTGGCTCCAGGATCCTGGCACGCTGCCACCGCTGGGGTGGAGCCCAGCCCTGTTATTAAAATGTGTGACAGCAGCTCAAGATGGAAAGTGAAGTTGTACATTCTCCATCTGAAACTCCGGGAGGAATTTCAAGCAGGGGAATGCAATTTCCAGCCTGGAGGAGAGCCAGCAGCGCCAGGGCGAGATTTTTCTTAATATGGTTTTGCAAAACTCGAACACAGAAAATTGCCCGTGGGTACAGAGATTCTGGGGAGCTGCAGACAGCCCCGTGCTGGGAGGAGGAGCAAAACCCCCCCCAGCCCCAGCAGGCTGCTGTCCCTGTCGCCCCCAGGAGCTTTGGTCACCTCAGCTCCTGCCCCAGCCCTGTCTCACTTGGATTTGGGGGGCTGAGCCTGTGGGGACAGGACAAACCCATTCCCCCAGCTCAGGAAGGCAGCAGCATCCCAGGAGGGAGGGTTTGGGCTGGGGGACCTCCAGCAGCCCAAAAAGGATGTGGGTGCACCAGCTGTGTGTCACTGTCCCCATGGAATTTGGGAATTTGGGACAGAGACCTGCAGGGCCACGGGAGCCCCGGGCACCCCACGGCTGCAGCAGCCAGGGCTGGCTCCCATCCAGCTGCAGCCACCAAAGGAGCCTCCCCTCAATTTCTGCTTTTGATTTAGGTCATCCCAGTAAGGGGATAAGGCAGCCAAAACCCACTGGTTTGGGGTTTTTTTTAAAGCTTCAATTTGAAAAATAACATACATGAAATGTGCAATTTTTATTGGGGCAGGCAGAGCCACAGAGCCCAGAGCAAACCCCGGCCCTGGGACTCTGCCCTGAGCCCAGTCCCCTCCTCATTCCCCATCTCACACAAACTGGGAGCAGTCATTCCCTCAGTGGTGCCCTCCTGGGTGGGGACACAGGAGTGACACAGATTTCACATCGTGCTGGGAATGAAAAAATTCCAGGGATGGGAGGAGGCACAAAAGTGACTTTTTTGTGTTTAATTTGCTGTAACCCTGCCCCTGGGCACGCAGGCCTGAGGAATCAGGGGGATTTGTGTCTCCTGGCTGGATGTGTGGAGCAGCAAGGGCATTTCCAGTGGGAAAAGTCTCCTTTGGGAGGAGCCAGGGGATGGCACACAGCGGGATCAGTGTTTGCAGTGGGTGAGGGATGCAGCCACAGGTGAGGCCTGGAGCCTGTCCAGCTGCAGGCCACAGCTGGATTGGGAATTCCAGAGTGGCTGTAATGCCCTGGGGGATGTTAGAGACCCTGGGCTGAGGTAGGTTCAGTCCCTGAGGGGTTACTGGAGCCACCTTTGTCTGTGCTGGGCCAGGGCTCACCATCACCAGCCTCTGCAGCCCCACAGTGATCCCTGCCCCTCTGCACAGCAGCCTCAGTGCCCAGCCAGGGCAGCTCCTCACCTGCTCCTCACAAGCCCAGGGACTCCTGGAGCCGTAATGACATTTGTGTTCACTGCTGATCTCATTTCGAGCTAATTACACACAAACAGACATCTCCCTAATGAGCTTGGAAGCGTCCCAAGAAGGGCTGGAGCAGCCCATCCGTGGGGCTGGGAGTGCAGGAATTCCTCCTGCTGCTCTTCCCACACCCACTGCAAGGTCCAGAGCAGTAATGTCCTTTGGGGTGGGGAATGGGGCACCAGCTCAGCTCCAGGGAGGAGGGGGACACCAGGGAACCTCTCCTGGCCACAGCAGGTGAGGTCCAAGGTTGGACAGGGTTTGGAGCACCCTGGGATGGTGGGAGGTGTCCCTGCCCCTGGCAGGGTGGCACTGGATGGGCTTTAAGGTCCCTTCCCACCCAAACTACTCAGGGAATTCCTGATTCTCTAATTTCTTGCTTAAAATACATCCACAACAGGCTACCAACAGGGTCACTGCGTGGTTTAATCACATTTTTTAGCACAAAACCATGCTCCTGGGGCATGTTTCCCTGGTGCTGGGCTGGGGGCTGTGCCAGAGGCACTGGGACAGGGCCAGTGTGGGACTGGGGAGCCTGGAAGGTGCAGCAGCACCTGCTGAAGTGAGGATGCTCTCCCCAGCACTGCAGTGGGGAAGCCAGGACGAGAGGCAGGACAGGCTCTGTGCCCTAAGGCAGGCCCAGCTTGTCACCTGGGAGGGCAGGGCTGGAGGATCCTGTCCCAAACCGTCCCCAAAGCAGGCAGAACTCCCGCAGAGCTGTTTGCAATCCAGCAGAGAGCAGCTGGGACTCATCCTCCTTCCCCTGAGTCACAGCCACGAGCTCCCCGTGGCCGTGCCCAAGCTCTGTGGGAAATGGCTTTTTCCAAGCAAATCATTTACAAGTTTCCTTTTTATTTTTTTTTCCAAAGGAAAAAAAAAAAATCTCAACCCATTTAGGAGCAGGGGGTGTTTTCCTTGTTTGCCATTAAAAAATCCTGTTGCCAGGTGCAGATGGCCACATTTACAAGTCCGTGGAGGTCTGGCATGCCCACTGCTAGCTCCATGCACAGGTGGGGGGTAGCTTTCTTCTGGCTCAGGTTCAGGCAAATATCCAGTGGCCAAAGGGAGAGAAAGGTGTGGGATTGAGGGCTGGAACATCTGGAACAGAGCCCAGCACAGGGAAACACAAAGTGAGGTTTGAAGGAGAAGAACATCTCAGATGAATGGAGGGGGAAAAGGCACTGGAAAAGGCTCCATGGAGGCAGAAAGGAGGCTCCCAGTGGCTCCCAATGTTCTTCTTTCAGGTGCTGGTGGGGTTGGGACACAGGAAAAAGCGTGGTGTCAAAGAGGGACACAAAGTCCAGCACTGGATCAAACCCTGGCCAGCTGCACCCCAGCCAATCCTCCTCTGTGGGCAATGCAGATTCCGGAGTTTAATGTGTTAAACCCCAAATTTCAGCAGTAGCAGCAGAGTCAGGCTCCCACTTGAGGCCAGAATCCTGAACTTTCACCCCTCCCATTCAGGGACAGTCCCAGTCCCTGAGCTCCCATCCCTGGCAGTGTCCCAGGCCAGGCTGGACAGGGCTGGGAGCAGCCTGGGACAGTGAGAGGTGTCCCTGCCATGGCAGGGGTGGCACTGGGTGGCATTTAATCCAACCCAAACCAGCCCAGCACCCTGACTCTCATTTCCCCAAGCACTGGATGCTGCCAGACCAGGGCCGGGGGGCAGCGGGTCCTGCTGGAGCCACCACCCCACATTCTGGGTGAAAAACCCCCCTTTTCAGCAAAACCCCGGCTCTCCCCTGGGAGCCCAAGAACGGCAGCGAGGGCAGGGCCGGCTGCAGCCGCAGAGCCGCACCCGGGCCGGCCCCGCTCGCCTCTCATCATCTGCGGTGCACATGCCGGAGCAACCAGCGGGGAAGGGCTGGAAAGGCTCCAGAGCCGGCAGGGCGTGGGGCACGCTCGGATCCCAGCCCCGGGCTGCAATTCCTCCCGCTCCAGCAATCCGGGATTGCCCGACACCTCCGGGATCTGCCCGGATCAATTCCTCCCTCTCCAGCAATCCGGGATCTGCCCGGATCAATTCCTCCCGTTCCAGCAATCCGGGATTGCCCTCACACCTCCGGCACCGGGATCTGCCTCCTGATCCCTCACCCCCGGGGAAAGCCCCATCAGGGACAGAAACCTCCCGGTGATGGGTGTTCCCCAGGCATGTTGGCATCTGGGACCAGCCCGTGCTGTGTCACCCTGCGGGTGCTGTCCCCTCCCCAAAGGGACAGGTCAGATCTCACCGGGGCTGCGGGAAGGAGGCAGGGATTGTCTGGAGCGGGGCTGGCACAGGGGATTTCAGGAGCACCCGCAGTGAAACCTGAGGCTCCTCAGCCTGGGAGAGCCCCAGGGAGCCCAGGGCAGCATCCTGTGGCCTCCTGGTACCCATCAGCATCCCTCAAATCATCCAAGTAAATATTTGAGTGACACAATTTCTCCTGTCACTCCCCACAGGAGGCAGCTGGAGCAGCAGGTCTCATCCTAGGCCTGGCTCATCCACCTGGGACCTGTCCCAACCCCAGCCCCTGGTCCATGGAATCTTCATGGATCAAGCCCTGGAGCCCCTGGAGCAGGGAAGAGCCACCAGCCCTCTCTGGAGGGAGCACAGGACCAGGAGATGGCTGTCCCCACCCTGGGTCTCAGCCACCACCATTTCCTGAGCACAGCTAAAACCAGGAGAGCCCAGAAATCCAAAATGCTGGGGGCAGGTTTTAGGATCACACCTTGTGGGGTGAAACCCTGGCAGAGCCCTGTGTGTCCCAAATTCCCTCCTGCACCAGGGCTGGGTCCCCATGGCAGTGCTGAGGGACAGGAGCAGCCTGGCACAGGGGACCCAGGGCACAGGGGACCAGGGCACAGGGGACCCAGGGCACAGGGGACCCAGGGCACAGGGGACCAGGATCTTTTCCAGGCCCTTCCTCAGGATCTCAGGCCACAGACAGGATTTGCTGGAGAGCTTTGGAGACAACCCAAAGGGTCAGGGGCTGAAATGCAGGGCCCAGTGCCTGCCATCCCTGGAGCTGGGGCAAGGCTGTGGGATCTGCCCTGATGTGCCTCCCAGAGCATCCCTGGCCCTTGTGTCACCCCCACCTTTGACTCTCGTGGCTGTTGGGGCTCCCCAGAGCATCCTCCGCCTCCCCAGAGCACCCAGGGCTGCCTGGTGGGGGCTCAGGGGGCTCCTCAGCGCCAGGAGTGTCCCCACCCCACGCAGCCCCCCCCAGCCCCCACGGGAATGCCCTGTGGCCATTCCTAACCTCAGATCTCGGCGTTATTAACAGCACACGTGTGGGTCTGGCCTCCCCTGGAGGGACAACATCTGGGGGAGAACATCTGGGGGACATTCATCACGGCCACGGCGGGCTGCAGCCCCCGCCCCCGGCCGGGGATGGGTCACATCTGAGCGCTTGATGTGGAGTCATTACCATCGCAGCCTTCCAGCCCAATTACTCGCCAGATGAAATCAAGACCCGCTGGCCTCATTGTTCGCATCTGGAGCCGCAAAGCTCGGCCCCGGCCCCGCCCGGCCGCGGCACTGCCAGCGCTGCTGCCTGCATCTGGAGGTGGTTTGGTTTCCCGCAGCCTGGCACACGGGAACACATCAAACACGAGCCCAGCCCTCGGCTCTGCCCCTCCGAGAGGAGGAAATGCCCATTTCCCGTCCCACAAACTCCACCGGAGCTTCCCTGTCCCGGCCACCCCAAGCCCAGGTGGGTCCCACCCCAAACCTGTTTGCAGCTCCAGTTTTGCAACCAAACTGCTGCGATTTCCCCCGACTGATTTCACACAAAGGAGCAATTATGCTTCGTTTCTACCCATTAGCACATCGCGTTTGCTTTAGGAGGGGAATAAAAGGAATTGCATCAGAAATATTTGAGGTGCTGAAGTCAGCACGCAGGTGTTGGGTGACTCTGCCAGCGCCAGCCCGAGCAGAAATCTCCTAATCCCGGTGATTGCGGCACAAAAACACGGCGGTGGGGATGGGGCTCACACCCCGGGCAGCCCCGGGGGTCGGCCCGGCCCCGGAGCTGTTGGTTGGAAAAGGAGAAGTTTATTTTCCTCACGTGTCCCTCGCTTTGCTCTGCTTGAGGAGCGGCTCCAGTGCGGGATGGGAAGCAGGAATGGCCCTGGGTGCTGCAGGAGCATCATCCCCTGTGCAGAGTTCTGGTGTCCTCACGGTGTTTGCCTGGCATGAAAGATGCCCATCTGTCCATCCATCCATCCATCCATCCATCCATCCATCCATCCATCCATCCATCCATCCATCCATCCGTCCGTCCGTCCGTCCCTCACAGCCGCAGCAGGGACGAGGCAGTGCCCTGGAGGCAGGCACCGAGCAGCAGGAGGAATTTGGGTTTCTTTTTTCCCCCCTTCTAACCCATCTGTCCTTAATTTCTTTGGGGGTTTCACTCCAAATTCCTCGGATTCTGCAGCAAATGCTTTGCAGTCCTCGGCCCCTGCGCGGCTGCCCAGCTCGGAGCAGAGGGAAGGGAAAACCCCAGCCCTGCACAGTCACCAGCAGTAACCCGTGCCCAGGGGTTATTTGTCGTTCCGTGGGGGTTTTTTTGGTTGGTTATTCGCTGCTCCATCCCTCTCCCCGTTCCGGGGGCTGTGCCAGCCCGTCCCTCCGCGCCGCAGCAGGGGACAATAGATTTGGTGGCAGGCGACACCAGACCCTGTTCCAGCCCGCATCTCTCCGTGGCCGCCCGGAGGCGGATGTCGCCTTGCCAGAGCTCTGCTGGGAAGTTGTTTCCATCTCCTCGTATCGTTTGTAGCAACAAACCGCTTGTTTTGCCCGAAATTTGCAATTACGAGGTGGCGGCTCCGGACCGGGGCTCACGCAATGTCTGGGCTGGCCCGCGGTGCGATGTTCCCTGCAGCCGCTGCTAATTAGCCGCTAATTTTACAGACTGCTTTATGGTTTGTAGTCACTGGGGCTTCCTCCGGGCTGAGGCGGAGCTGTCCGGGGGGAGCAGGACCCCGGTGCCAGCCGAGCTATCGCCCCGGGATGCTGGGAGCAGCCTGGGAAGCATCGGGAGGCACCCACAGCCTGGCCCAGGCGTTCGCGGCTCCCTTTGGATTCTCCCACTTCCCCGGGATCCAAAATATCCCCCCCGTTCCCCACCGCCCTGCACAAACCCAGCCCGTTCACAACCCCGGGTGAAAACAATCCTGCCCCAACACTGACCCACAGAGAGGCTCGATTTGAGCCGAATTTGGGGATTTAAATGATGCCTTAGATTACCAGGAGAGCACAGTTCCTCCCCGGAGCCTTGGTCCAAGCCCCGGGTGTGATAAGCACCAGGACACGGCGCTGGCCTTGAACGGAGAAATTAAAACAAATACCTGACACATTCGGGCGACTCACACACGTGAGCAGCTGCAGTTGAGGACGGGACCCGGCGGGGATTGGCAAACCTCAACCCCTCCTTGCTCCGTTTAATCCCCGCCCGGCACCGCCCCTGCTCCCTTTGGGAGGCTCTGCCCGGTTGGTGCAGCCCCTGAGCCCTGCCCGGCCTCGCAGCTGAGCCCAAAAACCCTGCCCGGCCTGACACCTGAGCCCAAAAACCCTGCCTGGCCTGACACCTGAGCCCAAAAACCCTGCCTGGCCTGACACCTGAGCCCAAAAACCCTGCCTGGCCTGACACCTGAGCCCAAAAACCCTGCCTGGCCTCGCAGCTGAGCCCACAGACCCTCTCAGCCCACAGACCCTGCCCCTCTGAGCCCACAGACCCTCTCAGCCCACAGACCCTCTCAGCCCACAGACCCTGCCCCTCTCAGCCCACAGACCCTCTCAGCCCACAGACCCTCTCCAGCCCACAAATCCTGCCCCTCTCAGCCCACAGACCCTCTCAGCCCACAGACCCTCTCAGCTCACAGACCCTCTCCAGCCCACAGACCCTGCCCCTCTCAGCCCACAGACCCTCTCAGCCCACAGACCCTGCCCCTCTCAGCAGCCCAGCTCTGCCGGGCTCAGCTCACCCCGACAGACAGCAGGGAGCTGTGGGGGCTCCATCCACCCACCTGGACAGACAGACAGACAGACAGACAGACGGACGGGCAGAGAGAGGCAGCACCTCCTGCCTGCCTCACAGCCTTGGTGCTGCACCCACCGAGCCAGCAGTTTAAATTAATCCGAGATTAACTGATTTGGAGCCCGGCTTTGGGTGGGATGCTGCGAGATTGGGTTCAAAGCAGGGGAGTTGATTTCCAGCAGAGCTGTGGCGCTGCTGGCAGCAGCAGCCCCGGCCATAAAACCCTGAGACGTCAGAGGGGAACAAAGATAGACTGTGATGCAGAAAAGATGCTCAAATTTAAAATAATCTGGGAGGAATGAGCACAGCCCTGCAGACACATGGCCCCAGCACCGCTCCCAAGTGCAGCTTTTCCTCTTTAAATAAACTCCACCACTTATTCCCTCCCGGTGGCTTTCAAGTCTTTATTTTCCGCCTGATAATGACGCAGTTTAAAATCCTTGTACCCTCCCAGGTGCTCTGGGAAGCTCCCACCTCATCCCAAACATAACTTGGAGGTGACCTCTGGACACCTGGAGCAAATGTGGGCTCTGCAGAAATTCCTGGCAGTCTTCCCACAGCTCCCCTACTCCCGAAATTAAAGAATAAAGCCACAACAACCCCTGCATCTGAATGAAAACGGGCTCTATTTACTGCTCCTGCTAATTGAATGAGATGAACTCCAGGCTGGAGAGAAGCAGAGCCTGCCCCACAGTCCCTGGGTTTATTCTGATTCACTGTTCTGGCAAACTCCAGCGGGGCTT
Organism: Hypocryptadius cinnamomeus; assembly: GCA_013400635.1. Lineage (NCBI taxonomy): Eukaryota > Metazoa > Chordata > Aves > Passeriformes > Zosteropidae > Hypocryptadius > Hypocryptadius cinnamomeus. The sequence goes on along the minus strand of VYZP01018011.1, from coordinate 21,123 downwards.
CCAAGCAGAGCAGTTGGGCCTGGGCTGTTTCCATCTGCCCTGGGTGGGAATTCCAGGGGGATTTTGGGAATTGTGCTGGGGAGGGGGTGCTGGATCCCCTGCAAAGGCTCCCTCTGGAGCTGGGGTGCAGAGCCCCACGGCAGTGCCAGGCTGGGGTGGCAGTGCCCAGGGTGACGCCAGTGTCACAGGGGGTGGCACCAGGGATGGCAGCAGCTTCTCAGCCCGGTCCACACCCCTCATCTCTGCGGGGCAGGGCCCAGCCTCACCCTCTGGCTGCTGCAGGATCCGTTCCCCGGTGCCATCCCTGCTGTTCCCATCCCGTGGGGGCACAGCCAGGCAGGCAGGGAGGGCACAGCACCCCCCAAAATCTGGGGCAGCCAAGGGCTCCATGAGGGGCAGGACAGAGGTTGGGTGGGGAAGGAGAGCACACCACCCTCCCTAGCGTCGTCAGGACAAACTTAATTCAAAAAAGTCGGGCAGGAGGCTTCAATAAGCCCAGAGGACCCTGCCAAGAGTCACACTCCCCGAATCCAAGAGCACAAAAGCTGGACATGTAAGACATGAAGAAAGCACTGTCAGGGCAGGCCAGTGCCAGCCAGCAAATCTGTAACAGTGGGAACATGAAACATTAATCACTGGTGCATAAAACAATAGGAAAAAGCTGCCTTTTGGGGCAGCCATCCATCCTCACTCAGCAGGGAACATCAGGAGACACTAATACCGTACAGGTTCTGCTTGAATATCTGCCTGCCCTGATGGTCACGCGAGAGGCACTCGCTTTGAAGTTGAAAATAGACTGTAAATGTCTTTTGTGTGAGATGAAACATGATAAGACATGAAACCAGGAGGCTAAACTGCAGTTAATCACGGCGGCTTTACAAGCAACAAATCATTGCTGCAGACAGCCAAGTGGATCGTTTGAAAGAGCAGCCACGTGGGGAGAGAGCCCCGGTGGGCATCGCCCTCCTCCGGGGGGTTTGGGGTGGTGGCACACCGGGGTGGCCACGGGAGCAGCCACGGGGCTGGCTGGATGCTCACAGGGCTGGGATGATGCTCACAGGGCTGGGATGATGATGGAAGGGCTGGCTGGATGCTCACAGGGCTGGCATGATGCTCACAGGGCTGGGATGATGCTCACAGGGCTGGGATGATGCTCACAGGGCTGGGATGATGCTCACAGGTCTGGGATGTTGCTCACAGGGCTGGGATGATCCTCACAGGGCTGGGATGATGCTGGTGAAGGGCTGGAGCAGATCTGGGAGGTCTGGGATGATGCTCACAGAGCTGGACTGGTGCTCTCTAGTCTGGATTGATGCTCACAGAGCTGGACTGATGCTCTCCAGTCTGGATTGATGCTCACAGAGCTGGACTGATGCTCTCCAGTCTGGATNTCATATCTATAAACAACAATTACAAAAAGAGAGATAATAATTGTTTTAATTCTTTTCTTTAAGTTTCTCAGGCTCAGCCTGAGAAAAATTATCTCTGTTCTTTCTTCAACTAAACTGAGAATGTCCACAATCCTCCCTGGTGAGCCCTCCCAGGGCCATGGGGTGCTGTGGTTTGGGGTCACCCAGCTCCAGGCTGGAGCAGGGGAGGGCAGCAGGGCTGTGACAGTCCTGTGCTGGCTCTGTCCCATGGCACAGGGGGGTCAGTGCCACCCCAGGCAGCTCCTGGGACACCCACAAGGAAGCCACCCTCAAAAACCTGGGATGTCTTGGGATGAGGAGGGAGCCTGTGGTGGACAAGGCTCTCCAGGCATGGAGTCAGGGAATTGTTAAGGTTGGAAAGGATCTTTAAGCTCATCAAGTCCAGCCAGCAGCACCGGGGTGGTCACCACGCCCTCAAGGGCCACATCCACATGTTCTCAAACTCCTCCAGGGCTGGTGACTCCTCCAGCCAGCTCAAGGCTTTAAAATCTTTTCCACAGAAAAGTTTTCGTATGATCCCATCTAAAGCTCCCGTGTGCTGCCCTGTGCAGGCGGTGCTGAGCACAGGAACACGCCTGGGACAGGTATTTCCCACCTGGGACAGGTATTTCCCACCTGGAACAGGCATTTCCCACATCAAAAATGAAGCTCGTGATTCCAGGCGTGATTCCAAGCGATGCTCACTTGGGAGCAGGAGATCAGACCCCAAAGCAAGTGTCTAAGTATGACTGATTAACAACTAAACCCTCACTAATTGCCTTAAAAAGTCAGATCTCGACAGCCAGGGAAGGGGAAAAAAAAAAAAGGATTAAAATTTTCCTCGGGCTAAACATTTTTCCGGCGTGCTCAGACTCGCTGTGGATGTCTCCAGTCATTATCTCCCTAATTAACACACACCACAAACCCCGAACAAATTTCCCCACCTTGTGGCTCGGGGAGGTTCAGTCGGATTAACCAAACCTGGGGAAGGGATCGGCCGGCGCCAGCGAGAGCTGGGGTTTGGGACAGGGAGGTGAAGCTGTTACTGCTGGGTGAACTGGAATAAACCTTGGATTCTCTCCAGCTGGAGGTGCTGGGGACAGGTGAGGCTGGAGCAGGTGAGGTGGTGGAGGCTCCTCTCCTCCTGCCAGCCCCCTGTCACCAGGAAATCGCGATGGGGTAGGATATTCTTAATTTCCATCCCTTTATTTCCTGTAATTAACACAACACCTGCATTTTCACAGCCCCAAAAAGAACCCAAAGAATCCCTTAGAAGCGAACTGATGCCAAAGGGCACCAAAGGGATGGGAGCTGGCACAGCTTGGCACGAAGGCAAAGTCAGCTGGGAATGATGGTGCCAGGCTGTGCTGCTGTCCAAAGGGATGTGTAACCCCCAAAAGCGCTGCTTTGGGCTCTTGGCCTTTTGGAGCAGGAAAAACTGTGGATCAGAGGATAAAATGAAAGAAAATCACACAAATATGAAAGGAGCCATCCCTGTGATGCTGGGCAGCCGCTGGAAACTGAGAATTCCAGGGTGCAGGAGGAGCAGGAGCAGCCAGGCACCGGCTCCGAGGAGCAGCGGTAATTAGAGCTTCCGAGTGCCTCCAGGTCATTTGCCTTTTCCTTGGATAACATCATTTCTATAGGGCTTGTTGTCTTATTAGAGAATTAATCTAAATCCTGGCGGGCTCTGGATGCTTTGCCGGCGGCTGGAGCCATCCCGGGGAGGGTCAGGGGCAGGTCCCGTGCGTGGCATGCGGGGAAAAAAACCGACAAAACTCAGAAGGGAGGTCAGCTGGAGGCTACGGGGGAGGAAATGAGCGATTTCTTAAACAATCAGGGAAGTTTGTGTCGGCCTGGAAACGTAATTTAATTTGTGTCGTTAAAGCCGGGCTGGGGCGGCTGCTCCCGACTGAGGAAAATCCTCTCGTTAAGGCAGAGCTGTCATTAGTGGGATAATTAAAGCAGGGGGAATGGCACAGGGAATGTCGGGGCCGTGGAGTCAGGGGGGAAAAGCAGAATTCCGAGTGCCCCGGGGTCCGGGGAGAGGGAGGGACCGTGTGTGCCCAGGGCTGAGGGTGCTCGGGGGATGGGATAATGGGATGGGATGGGATAATGGGATGGGATGGGATAATGGGATGGGATGGGATAATGGGATGGGATGAGATCCCTCCTGCGGGATTGCATCCTGAATCCTCAGCACCAGGCGCTGCCTGGAGCTCTCCACCCTCAGGTCTTTAATATTCCTGCTAAAATCCCCTCTCCAGCCAGATTTCCATGAAAATGCCCCACCCCGATTTAAACCATCCCCGGGGGGTTTGGCTCCGGGGATATTTCCTTGTTGCTGCAGGGGTGGATGCAGGGGATCCCACAGGAGCATCCTCCTCCTTCCCGCCCCTCCCTGGAAGGGTTGGGAAAGGCACTTGCACCCTCCCGTGCCCGCATCCACAAACTGCAAGGCAGCCTGGAATCCCGGCTGGATCCGCTGTGGGCAGGGCAGGGATGTTGGAATCCCGGCTGGATCCCCTGGCACGGGCTGCTGGGCAGGGCAGGGATGTTGGAATCCCGGCTGGATCCTTGGCACGGGCTGCTGGGCAGGGCAGGGATGTTGGAATCCCGGCTGGATCCGCTGTGGGCAGGGCAGGGATGTTGGAATCCCGGCTGGATCCCTGGCACACGCTGCCCATGATGGGGAGGAAGCTCTGCCGTCCCCTCGCCACTGGCACTCCCAAGGTTTCCTCCCACTGCAGCATCTCAGGGGAAACCACTCCAAAAATCCCTTCCTCCCACACTTCCAGGGCTCAAGTAGGTGTCACCTAACCTGGAGAATCCTGGAATAGTTTGGGTTGGAGGGACCTTAAATCCCATCCAGTGCCACCCCTGCCATGGCAGGGACACCTTCCACTGTCCCAGGGTGCCCCAAGACCTGTCCAGCCTGGCCTGGGGCACTGCCAGGGATCCAGGGGCAGCCACAGCTGCTCTGGGCACTCTGTGCCAGGGCCTGCCCACCCTCCCAGGGAAGGATTTCCCCTTAATGCCCTAAACCCCAAGGATTAATCAGTGAAAAGGCAGATTGGACCTTCAGACTGGAACCTGGTGAATAATTAGAGCTGGAGGTTGACCCGAGGTGAGGGCAATGGGAGGAGAGCTGGCACTGGCTCCTGAGCTCCAGAGGGGACTTCACCCCCTTGGAGCAGGGAACTGCAGCCTAGCAAAGCCCAGCTCAAGTCTCCAGGCTCTGGGATCTAGGATCCAGCTCCAAGGGGGTGAAGATCCCATGTGAGACTGAGGGTTGTGGCTTCCAGTCCTGCAGGGGAACTCTGGCGAGAAACTCATCTCCCTGTGCCCAGAAAATCCTGACAGCCCAGGAAGTACCAAGAACACCCTTGGAACAAGCTAAAACTGGCTTCATTTAGGAAAAAGTGCCAAGTGGAGTGAAAGGAAACCTTCCCAGTGAAGTTTTGGCTCTGGGAATGCCCAGAGGCCTCCCAAGCATCAGCAAGCCCCTTTCCAAGGGCAAACCTGGGGAAATGGGAAGAGATTCCAGGTAAAAGCACACACCCCCCAGCCCCCAGCCCTCAGCCAGGGAGCAGAGGAGGAACCCAGCATGCTGGGATGCCATTCCCAGCGTGTTCAACACTCCAACACAGTGAATCAGTGCTTTATTTCAGCATGGAGAGACCAGCAGTGAGCTCCAGGGGATGAGCTGGGGTGGCAAAGCTCCCCTGGTGCCCCTGGATCCGTGGGATTGAGGGAAAACACGAGAAGAGAAAAGGCCCCGAGGTGTCCCCGAGTGCAGCTGCACCCACAGCACAGCCCCCTAAACCCCACGGGTCAGCAACAGCCTCTTCCCTCGTTAAAGATCCTGGTGTATCCATTCCAGAGGAGGATTTGGTTCCTGGGGCAGGCAGGGAAGGCCAGGAATGAGGCACTGAATTCAGGAGAATCAGTGTGGCAGCCCCTGGGAGCACTGAGGTGGCGCAGCCACGATTCCCAGAGCCTGAGCGGTGCCAAGCACAGCCCCTGGGCCCAGTTCCAGCCTCCCTCCCACAGGGCAGGGCCAGGAGGACCCTGAGTGCCCCTGGAACTGATTGCACAGTGCTGAGTCAGGTGTAAGGCCAGGGCAGAGTGGAGGAGGCGGCGTGGAACCGTCCCTGCAGTGTGGGAGGTGGGCAGGGGGGGAAAACACCTGGATGCTGCCCAGTGGGACCACAAAACATCCCTGCCCCAGCACCCTGGAAGGGTTTATATAGGGCACTTCATAGCATGATCCCAGCCCAGAATAGCTCCAGGGATTAACCCCGACCCTGAGCTCAGCTAATCCTGCCTTGCTCCCTGGGAGTGCCAGCGGAGCCTCCCTGGATGGCAGCAGTGCCTGCCTGGCTCTGGACACTGTCAGCAGCAGAGCCTCCTCCCCAGGGCTCAGCACAGGCACAGCAGCTCCTGGGATGGAGCTGGAACAGCCCCAGCGAGGAACTGGGCCAGGGAAACCAGGGGGGAACCAGTACAGGGAAACCAGGAGAGAATTTTGATAGGGAAACCAGGAGAGAACCGTGAGAAATCAGTAGAGAACCGTGGCAGAGAAATCAGGAAAGAACTGGGCCAGGGAAACCAGGGGGGAACCATGACAGAGAAATCAGGAGAGAATTTTGATAGGGAAACCAGGAGAGAACCGTGAGAAATCAGGAGAGAACCGTGAGAAATCAGGAGAGAACCATGACAGAGAAATCAGGAGAGAACTGGGCCAGGGAAACCAGGGGGGAACCGTGACAGAGAAATCAGGGGGGAACCGTGACAGAAATCAAAGGGAACTGCAACAGGGAAAACAGGGGAATTCTGACAGGGAACTCAGGGAATAAAACCTTGACAGGGAAATCAGGGAATAAAATCTTGACAGGGAAATCAAGGGGAAACCGTGACCGGGAAATCAGGGGCAAACTTGGACCAGGAGCTTCCTTGGGGTTGCTCCTGCTGTGGGTCCCCTTGGCAGGACAGTGCATCCCAAGGAGTGGAGGCAGGATTAGCCCAGGGCAGTGGCAGGTGCAGCAGCTCACTTACTTCTCCTTCAGGTCAGCTTTACCTAAAAACAGGGGAGGAGCAATCAGGGCTCGTGTTTCTTCCTCCAGAACCTCCTGCCCTTTTTATTTGGGGGTTTTGCTACACAGCATCAGCACCACCACAGCCTGACCAGCAGGACAGCAGCTCATGGCCGTGCTGAGGCCTGGAATTTGGCCAGCTGAGGCCTTTCCTCAACAGCCTTTCCTTTGACAACTTCCCCAGGGAGTGCCCAGCAAACCCCCCAGCCCCTCAGTGCCAGCACAGCAGCTCCCTGCCCTCGCTCTGCACCCCCAGAGAAACCCCCCAAAACTCAGCCACCCTCAAAGCCACGGAGTCCCTGGGTGCTGGTCAGAGCCAGGAGCTCCAGCTGGGCTCGGGGAGCGCCGAGCTGGGCACAGTGAGCCAGATTTACCCCAGGAGCAGCTCCCTGGCCAGGGCCACCCTGCTGCAAGCAGCGCAGCACTCACAGCGTGCCCAAAAACACCTCCCCGGGCTGGGCCAGCTGCCCAGGCACCGCTGGTACCTTTCGGGAGGAACTTCAGCGAGCTGCTGAATATTCAGAAGCGGGACTGGCCCCTCTTGGGCCCATCGTTGAGGAACTCGTGGCCCAGCCCGTTGCCACACTTGCCACAGGTCACCTGGGGAAGCAAGGGGAGGGGTTGGCAGCGATGTGGCTTTGCGGGGGCTCACGGAGAGCCAGCCCGGGGGTGTTTTGGTTCCACCCCGAGGGTTCGGGGGTCGCACCTTCAGCGCCCCCGGGCGCTCCTCGCGCTTGGCCACGCTGTCCCCGCGCAGGGTCTCGGTGAAGGCTGGCCACGGCGACGAGTGCTCGTACTTGGCCCGGCTGGAGAACAGCTCATGGCCGCACTTGGCACACACGTAAATACCTGCGGGGAGGGCACGGCGAGGGACACGTCAGTGCGGGGACACGGGACACCCGCGGGACTCGGCGGCTGCCGGACCCCAGGGCACCCCCAGGGCCAGGCAGGGGCAGGACCCCCACTCCCCATAGGGATTCCCGCAGGGCAGGATCCCCACAAGGGACGGAACCCCCGAGTCCCTATCGGGACCCCCCTCCCCATCAGGGAGGACTCCCCCACCCCGTCGGGAAGACCCCAACAAGCACCGCAGAGCGGGGACCCCCCCCGGACCCACGGCTGGAGGATGCTCCGCGGAAGGAAACCCCCCTAGCCCCCCTCAAACCGCTCACCCGGGGGGTTCTGCCNGGCGCGGGGGGGCGCGGGGCGGAGCGCGGAGCCGGCTCGGGGCTGCGGATGCTCTGGCACCGCCGGTGGGAGCGGGGCGGGCGCCAGCCCGGCTCTGGGCATCTGCAGCCGGCAGCGGGACCGCGGCGGGGCCTCCGGTACCGGCTCTTCACCGCCGGTGCCGCCGCCGGAACCGGCACCGCTCCGGCCCTGCTATCCCGGCACCGGCATCAGTGCGTGGATCCCGGCACCAGGACCGACCCGCCTNTCACTGACATCGGCACCGGCACCAGTCCTTGGATCCCGGCACCGGGACCGACCGGCCTCACTGACATCGGCACCGGCACCAGTCCTTGGATCCCGGCACCGGGACCGACCGGCCTCACTGACACCGGCACCGGCACTGACACCGGCACCGGCTCTTCTTCCCCGGCACAAGGTCCGGTGTCCCCGGCACCGGGACTGACCCCCCCGTTATCCTCCCCCGGCGCTGGGACCACTCCGATTCCCCGGCATTGCTCGTCCTTCTCCACCACCGGGACCGACCGACCCTCCCCGGCTCCCCGGCCCCCCGCCTGCCGCAGGTACCGGCGCTGCGGGGCCCCGGGCCGGGCGGCGGGGCCGGGCAGCCCCGGTTTCCCCAGCAGGGTTGGGGGCGGTTGGGACCGGGGGTCCCTCAGTCGCTCCCGGGCTCTGGGGATGGGTGCGGGCACAGCAGGGACCACCCTGTCCCGGGAGCGCCCAGCGGGGTCACCCGGGGGATGCGGGCTCTGACCGGGGCCCGTCGTGGGCGCGGGGGCTCCCGGGGAGGAGGAGGAGGAGGTGACAGCCCGGCATGTGGCAAGGTGAGGGCTTTGAAGGTGAACCTGGGCGGGTTCCAAAGGGGCTGAGCTGCTGCAGCTTCCTTCTCCTTCCAGAGATCAGCACCACAAATCCCTTCTCGGGTGGTTTATCCAAAACCTCTCCCGGATGAGTCCCCGGGCTTAGGCTCTGCTGGAAGCGGCACCTTCCTTGGTGCAAGAGGAAAAAAATCTTGTTGCCCTTCGGCCAAAACGCGGGGTCTGGCCGTGCTGCCGTGGCCCTGCGGCCGCAGCCGCGCTTGGCTGGATCCCCGCTCCCAAATGCCGAGGGACGCGCCCGGAGCTCCCCCGGGGCTGCGGGACCCCGGCGTGGGGCTGCCCTCTGCGCGCTGCCGCTTTGAATTAGGTCAGGCTTCATCCCGGGCGGGCTGAGCTCCCGCTGCAGCCCCGGGATTGATGGTTGGTGGCAGGAGCCCGGGCAGGGGGAGGAAGGGGCTCCACACGGCGGAGGAGCTGCGGACGCGCCCGGGGGAGGCACCGCGCGGGAGGGAGGAGGAGGAGGAGGAGGGGGATGCGCTGCTTTGAAAGCGCCTCCCGTAAGATCCACCGAGATCAGAGGAGCGGGATGTCAGGGAAAGCTCCAAATAGACTCCAGCGCCCCGCACACCCCAGGGGTGTGGATTTGCAGGCGGTGGAAGGAGCTGCAGCAGCCGGGAGGTCTCGGCAGCATCATCCATCGGGTAACTGCTGCTCCCTGCAGTTCCTGCGGCGAGGCTGTGCCGGCGGGAATGGGATGGATGTGGGAAGTGGCTGGATCCTTCCCCATGGCTGAGAGCCCCTGTGAGCTGCAGAGGCCGCGCAGCTCGGGAAGACGAGCGGAGATTGGGAATGGCTGAGACGCGGGAGTGAGGCAGAGCCCAGAGAGAGGCAGGGCTAGGCTCCAGCCCTGGGATGCTGGAGAGGCTTTGGGAGTGCCTCCTGGGGCTGGCTGGCTCTCAGCTATTCCAAAGCCCACCTGGCTCCTTGCTCCCCCAGCAGCACAAACCCCACTCCAGTATCCACCAGTAAAACCCCTGTGATGTGGAACTGGGGGCAGAGGATGGAGCTGGGATCCCACACTGCCCAGCCCATTGGCCAAAGTTACATCTGAGCTTGCAGAATTCCCTCAAAGCCACCCCAGTGCTCCCTGATCCCGGGATAATGCAGGGACAGTGTCACAGCCGGGCTCTGTCACGGTGTTTTGTGCAGATAATTAGAGAGGGATTTCCAGCTCCTTTGGCTGGGTGAGGAAAGCGCTGCTGTGGTGCCACGTCCCTGCCAGCAGTGCCACTGCCACCCTAATTAACCACAGAGGACTGAGGGAAGTTAATGAAGTTGATATTTCAATTAACTCCCTGATCCTACAACCAAAGCAAAGACCAAGCAGGCGGTGCCCACCCGGGAGCTCCCACTGTGCCAGGCTGTGCTGTGCCACCTCTGCTGCCTTGGCCATGTGAGGGAATGTTTTAGGGGGAGACACTCCAGGACACCAGCCCAGGCTGGGTCACAGCTTGTCTCTGTCAGGTCGTGTCAAGCCCTGAATTTGAACCAAAGCTGGGAGCAAGGAGTGGAATTTTGCAGCTGGAATCCAGGGAGAGGCTCACCGATGGTCATGGCCTTGGTGTGTCCACACACAGCGAGGGGGTACACTGTCATTAGGGGTCTTGTGTCCCTGCCCTGCACAGATGTGACCGTCCTGGGCTGGGTGTCCCTCAGCAGACATCCCACTCAGCCCCAGTCCTTCTCAGGGATGTCCTGGAAGGGGTGGGAACACCCCTGAGAGCTGTTTGCTGGCACCTTCAAAGCCACCATCACCCCATTGCCCCCTGACCCCACCAAGCCCACCCAGCTGCCCCCATGACAACACTTGCAAGGACCTTCATGTCTGATTTATTGTGCAAAGAGCACAAAGATCCCCCGGATCCTGCAGGGCCACAGCCTGGGGACGAGCTGCAGGCTGGGAGGGGGTCAGTGCTGGGGCACCTCCACACTCAGTGCTGCCTCTCTGGAGCCTGAGGCAGCAGCCAAGCCGCCCCCAGGGCTGCATCTCCCCCTCGGGTGCTGCTGGTCCAGCCAGGACACCCAGCAGGGTCTGTCCTGCTGCCCCCACCCTCCCCAGAGGTGGCTGCAGCAGCAGCAGCAGCAGCAGCAGCGTAGCCCCCTCTGTACTCACCATCCCTGCCAGAGGAGAACTCCCATACAAACCCAGGCTATTATTATCTCTGTCTTCCACCGTGCTAATGGTCTCTCAGGAAACAGACTTCTTTTTTTTTTTTTNTTTTTTTTATTTTTTTTTTTTTTTTTTTTTTTTTTTTTTTTTTAGCTTCTAAAACCCACGAGTACGGGAGCGGTGGGAACGGAGAGCTGGGCACGGTGGAGTGAGCACGAGGAGCACCGAGGCCAGCGCTGGGGAGACACTGTCCCCCTGACCTGGCAGGGACACGGAGCAGGGACCAGCCAGGACCCTCTGAGCACCAGCCCAGGGGCATTCTGGTAGGAACAGCCAGGGATGGAAGGCATACTGGGGATACTGGGGGTACTGGGGATACTGGGCATGCTGGGGATACTGGGCATGCTGGGGATACTGGGAATACTGGGGATACTGGGCATACTGGGGATACTGGGGATACAGGGCATGCTGGGGATACTGGGCATAGTGGGGATACTGGGGATACTGGGAATACTGGGGATACTGGGCATACTGGGGATACTGGGCATGCTGGGGATACTGGGCATGCTGGGGATACAGGGCATAGTGGGGATACAGGGCATACTGGGGATACTGGCAATACTGGGCATGCTGGGGATACAGGGCTTACTGGGGATACTGGGCATACTGGGGGTACTGGGGATACTGGGGATACTGGGAGTGGCTGTGATGGGGCCACTGAGAGCCCTGCATGGTGAGGGGCAGGGGGCTGCAGTGCTGGGTGGGAGGTGGACAGGGCCCTGTCCAGTGTCAGGGATCACAGAATCCTTGGAACCACAGAACCATGGCATGCTTTGGGCTGGAAGGGACCTTAAAGGGGCACCTTCCCCTAGAGCCTCTCAGGCCCTGCTCACTCCTCGTTTGGCTGTTTTGGTGCCTTGCTGGTGGTGCCAGCAGTGCCACCAGCACCAGCCAGGCTCTCTGCCGGGGGCTGGGACCACCGGGACAATCACCCGTGGATGATCTGGGGTTAACAAGTGGCTCCTGCAAAGGAGAAGCAAAGCAAGAGCTGAGATTATATAAAGGGGGCTGGAGGCAGCTGCGGCACAGGCTGTGATTAATTCCTGGCACTGAGGAGCTCTGAAGATCCAGGGCGGCGCGGTGCGAGCGTGAGGCAGCCCCAGGGTCCCTGGGATGCGTTCCTGCTGCTGCTGCAGGGCTGCTGTGAGGGGAAGGGGGCAGGGAGGGGCTGAGCACGCCAGGGACCCGCTGGGAGCTGACTCAGCACCGCGGTGGCCCTGCAGAGCCCGTCCTGCAGATCGCTTCTCCCTCCCAAAATCACGGAGGGGACGCGGCTCAGAGCGGGCCAGCCCATGGCTGGGGCAGCAGAGCAGCAGGGAGGGGTGGTGGTGGCTGGTGGGGACGGAACAGCATTTCCTCGAGGCCATGGACCCCCTCAGGACAATGGAAACTTCGTGTTAGAAAAACTTTTGTCCTCTGCACCCCTAGTGAAGCCAGAGATTGCTGACTGGGCACTGGAGCCGCAGCTTGGGCTGGATCCATTTTGGATCCATGCAGTGCTCGAAGCCAAGGCCAAACCATGAACTTTTCAGGAGTCAGGGAGTCCTGCCCGCTGGCCTGGCAGCCCTGGGCTGGCACTGGGAGCAGTGAAATATCCTGGTGTGGAAAATCCCCCGTGTGGCTGCAGCCCTGGCTGGCAGCTCCGGGCTCCCGCAGCTAATTACCTGGCTGGGGTTTATCCTCCTTGGACAAGCGGCTTCCCACATGCAGCCACTGAGCTCACCCCACGAGCCATCCCAAAGCAGGCTGGCAGGTGCCCAGCCCGGGCTGAGGGTCCCGGAGATGCCCCGGGCGATGCCGACGGGGAGGCAGGAGCAGAGCAGGGATGTTCTGCGCCCCGCGGTGACACGGGGCCCTTCCAGCTCTGACAGCTGCTTCCCTGCCCCTCGGCAGTGCCGTCGGCGATGCGAGCGATGGCAGACCAAGCTGCGGTGGCAGCAGACGCCTCTCCAGCCCTGGCACCGTGCCCGGGCTCGCCTCGACGTGGGGACATCGAGGGACCAACGCCCCACGCCGGCGGCACCGGGGAGGACGGAGGCGGCCGGGATGGCTGCGGGCTCCTTCCCACGGCGGACGGGGACACGAAGCGTCCCCCCTCGCCCCAGCCCGGGGGGATGCTCCTGGCCGACCTCCCGCGGGTCCCCCAGCCCCGGCTGAGCCCGGCCAAGTCGCGCACGGCTCCGTCGTCGCCCAGCGTGTCGCCGTCGGAGAGCCGAGCCGCGCTGCTCCGGCTGCGCGACGCCAGGCTGGAGGACACGAGGAGGCGGCTGTCGGAGGCCGTGCAGGAGCCCCTGAGCCGCCTGAGCCGCCTGATGGCCGAGGACAGCAGCCCCACGGGCCGGGCCAAGGAGCCGGGGGGCAGCCCCGGGGGCAGCCGCGGGGCCGGGGGCCGCCGGCTGCGGGACTGGACGCCCTGGGAGCCCACCCTGAACTGCCGCTACGAGATCTGCTCCTACGGGGACGTGATCCAGGTGGTGGAGGTGGCGCAGAGAGACACGGACCCCCCGCTCCCACCGGCCGAGGAGCCGCCGCCGGCGCGGTCCGGGGGCTCCGTGCCGGGCAGAGCGCTCGCCTCCGTCGCCCTCCTCGCCTACGGCTACCTGGTGCTGCCGCTGCCGCCCTACGCCGCCGGGCTCTGCGTGGGGCTGCTCTGCGGGCTGCTGCTGGGCTTCCTCGCCATCCTCCTCCTCGTGCCCAAGGCTCCGCCGGCCGCTCGGGGACCGTGGGGCCGCCTGCGCCCCAAGCTGCTCCCGGGGGAGCCGCGGGAAGCCCCCCACCTCCAGGTAGGAGCGGGGTGGTCCGGGATGAGGGGCTGGAGGTGTCCGTGGTGAGCGGGAAGGAGCCGGCTCCCTCCTCCCCGTTTTCCAGGGCTGGATGAACCAGCTGCACGTGTACGACCCCGAGCTTTTCCACCCGTCGCTCACGCACTCGGTGCTCGCCGTGCTGGACGGGGCCACCCTCAAGCTGTCCTACCCCAAGAGCAACATCCCGCGCCGAGCCACCTTCGAGGAGGAGATCCTGGACACCGTCTTCGTCGGCCACCGCTGCTACGACCTGACCGACGCCAAGGTGAGCCCGGAGGTGCCCAGGAGCCTCCCGCGGGGATCCCCACGCCTGGCCCGGGCTCACCCCGCTCTCGGTGCTGCAGGTCTTCCTGTGCCCCCCCAGCCTGGCCCGAAAGCGGACGTGGAACAAGAAATATCCCATCTGCGTGCTCCTCCCCGAGCCGGCGGAGGGAGAGGGCAGCGAGGAGCGGGACACGGAGCTGCAGGGGGAGGAGGGGAGCAGGAAGGTGCCGGTGGCCGGGCAGGACATCCCGGGGGACGGCAGGGACAGGTGCCTGTACCTGTTTGGGCGGACGGGGCGGGAGAAGGAGGAGTGGTACCAGCACCTCGTGCAAGCCTCCCGTGGGACAGCCAGCAGCCACGGTGACACCAGGGCAGGTGAGGGGCAGCCACCACGGCCTCTGCTCTGGGCCAGGACTGGTCCAGGAGCACAACGCCTTGGTGGGCAGCAGTGAGCGTGGAGGGACATGGAGGAGCCCAAAGTGTAGCCAAGAGGGTTCAGCTCGTCAGCACAGGGTGGGTGGCATGTCACTGGCATCATGGACAGGCACCATGTCACCCCTGATGCCATCCTGACCGAACAGAGTGGACATTAGGAACAATTCTTTCACTGAAGGGCTGTCCAGGCCCAGGGCAGGGATGGAGTGCCCATCCCTGGAGGGAGATAAAGCCACGTGGATGTGGCACTTGGGGACAGGGGTTGGTGCTGGCCTGGGCAGTGCTGGGGAGTGGTTGGGTTGATGACATTAGAAATGATTCTGTGATTCCACATCCCCAGGCACGGGATGGGCTCCGCAGAGCAGCGGCAGCAGCAGCGGGGGCAGCACCGAGGACATCCCAGCCACGGATCCCTCCAGGGATGTGTCGGGAAGCACTGAGGAGATTTACCTGGACTACAGCACCTACATGGCCCGATTTGTGCCAGCACAGGGGGCAGGCAGCCCGGAGCGGAGCCCCTCTCACGGAGCTCTGGGCAGCCCCACGCCCACAAAGGTGAGTGGGACAAACCCAGCAGCGGGAGCGGGGCTGGAGGCCGATGGAGCCGCTTCCAGTGTGTGGTTTGCTTGAGCAGCCAAGCCCTGGGGCACAGGACTGCAGGTCCCACTGCTCACGGGGCCACCTGCTGCAGGGGCTGGTGGCTGCCGTCCCCCCCAACGAGGACACGGCGAGCATGGCCTGGATGAACGCGCTGGTGGGACGCATCTTCTGGGACTTCCTGCGGGAGCAATACTGGGCAGAGCAGGTGTCCAACAAGATCCAGAAGAAACTGAGCAAGATCAAGGTGAGAGGCAGGAGCATCAGGTCACTCGGGGGAGCCCTGCTCCCAACACCCCACGGCAAGTGGTGACTGTCCCCCGTGGGGGGTTCCCTCCATCAGCTCCCGTATTTCATGAACGAGCTGACGCTGACAGAGCTGGACATGGGCACATCCATCCCCTCAGTGCTCAGTGCCTCCAACCCCACCATCAACGAGCGAGGTAAGAGCCCCACAGAGGCACAGGGATCCCAGTGCTGCCTCCAGGACGGCTTTACAGAGCTGCCAGCCCGGTCCCCAGAGCTGGGAGGGCTTGGCAGTGCACAAGCAGCTCTGAGCCCTGTGGTGCTGACCTGATCTCGCTCTGTCCCTCTCTCTGGCAGGGCTCTGGGTGGACATGGAGGTCACCTACAGCGGCTCCTTGCAGATGACACTGGAGACAAAGATGAACCTCAGCAAGCTGGGGAAGGAGAGCTCTGCAGAGGAGAGCGGCCCTGCAGAGGCAGGCAGAGAGGGGTAAGGAATCTGCCCATGGATGGGCTCACCCTGCTCCTCCTGCCCCAGTGGGGCAAGGCCGCTGTCCCAGAGCAGCCCGTGATGTCCTGGGGCTCGCAGGGCCAGGCCACGGCTGATCCTGCTGGCAGACAGCGACGCGGAGTCGTCCAGCGCCGGCTCCTCCGACGAGGAAGATGCCACCAGTGCAGAGCCTGTGGGAGCCCCGGGGGAGCGGCTCCCCCCGCCTGGCACCGAGGGGTACGGGGGTGCTGGGGGTCTGTGCCATGGGGGGCACGGGGAGGGCTGGGGATGCACAGTGCCACATCAGCACAGGGGCATGGGGACGGTGTCCCCAGCAGGACACACAGCAGCCTCCAAAGGGGACTCTGTCCCTGTAGGGTGCTGTGGCAGAGGGCTGGGAGACCCCAAAACCCAGCAGGGCTGAGCCGGGGCCCCGCTTGCTTTAGGCACGTCAGCGGGAACAGCACGAGCAGGAAGATCCTGCGCTTCGTGGATAAGATCGCCAAGTCCAAGTACTTCCAGAAGGCCACGGAGAACGAGTTCATCAAGAAGAAGATGGAGGAGGTGTCCAACACGCCGCTGCTGCTGACGGTGGAGGTGCAGGAGCTGGCAGGAACCCTGGCCGTGAACATCCCCCCGCCGCCCACTGACCGTGTCTGGTACCAGCTCTCCTTCCCCCAGGGGCACATCCTGCTGCCAGCGCCCCTTGCTCCCTGCGAGGAGCCAGCCCCAGGGCTTTGGGCTCATCTTGGCACCAACAGCCCCAGGCTGTTCCCCAAAGGGGCTCACAGACCTCAGGCTCATTCCTCTGAGTCTGCACCCAGGCCAACACAGATGTGGGGACCCTGAGCTGTCACCTCCTCCCTAAAACCCAGCAGTGGGGCTGCCTGGGCTGTGCCACATCTTTGGCAGGTGATGCTTTCTGCCTGTTTCCTTTCCCCTCACAGGTACAGCTTCCGAGTGCCCCCGCAGCTGGAGCTGAAGGTGCGCCCCAAGCTGGGCGAGCGGGAGGTGACGTTCCTGCACGTCACCGAGTGGATCGAGAAGAAGCTGAAGCACGAGTTTCAGGTGCCTGGGCTGCTGTTCAGGGGCTCAGCAAACCCTGCTGAGGCTTGGGCATTGCTGCCATCCGGGAGAGTCAACCTCAGTTTGGGCCAATTGTTTCTGCAAAAAGCCAACCCCTGGTCTGGTCTGGCCATCTTGGAGCAGTGAAGACGCAGAACCCAAATAAGGAGCTCAAGGGCTGAGGGAAAGTGATTTCCTCCCATCATTTGCAGGGAGGGTTTGGAGTGTCAGGCAGTCCCAGGCAGACACCCCCCAAAAGGGCTGAATCCACCTGTCCGTTCTGGTTTGGGGATGTTTGGGAGATTTGCCTTCCCAAAGATTTGTGTTCAGCCTCCCACCTCTGCTCAAAGAGCAGAAATGTCCCCACAGATACTTGGGGCCCCCTAAAAGCCACCCATTTGGATGGTTTCAAAATGCTGGTCCCTCCCCTCTGCCGTGACCACCCCTGCAGCCACTGAGGTGGCCAGGGCAAAGAAAAACTGTCCCTGCTTGTCCCCACCCTGATATCCAGAGCTGGGACCCTCCTGGGGCTGCTGCTGTGGGGGTGGGAGCCCAGGACCTGCAGTTCACAGCCCAGGTCCCTGACCTGGGCGTGGCTCCTGCCAAGCCACCTCCAAGAGTGTCCCCGTGGTGTTCAGACCCACTGATTTGTTATTCTGGATTCCTCTTTGTAGAAAATTTTGGTGATGCCAAACATGGACGATCTCATCATTCCCATCATGCGCTCTGGCCTGGATCCTTGGCCCCCCACCACGGGACTGCCCCGGGACCCACCAGCCAAGGGGGACAGGAGGCTCTGAAGCACAACCCCAGGGGCAGGGACACTGCCCAGAGCTCAGGGACCTCGCTGGGACATGGGACAGCCGAGCCTGGCCACTGCCTGCACCCAGGGCTGTGCCTGGATTCATCCTCATCCTCTGCTTCTGCAGAAGAGCCTCCTCAAATCCTGCAAGCACACCTTCAGGGCACAGCCAGGCTGCTGGAAACCCAGGAATTCCACAGCCACGCTCCAGGACTCCTGGTCAAGCAGGCAGCTCTGGACAGTGGAGGGCTGGGCTTCCCACTGTCTGGTTCCAAAGAGGGTGCAGGAACCCTCTTTGAGTGGGATCCTGTGGGATCCCCACCTGGATCATGGCACTGAAGGAGTTGGGATCATCGCTGATCCAAAATTCCCAGCTCCGGGGCATCCCCCCTCCCCACAGGCAGCTGGGCTGCAAGGAAAGCACGGGTGGGGAAGGGTCCCAGGTGAATAAATCCATCGCTGCCCAGCCCTGCCTAGCAGCCCTCTTGTTGTGCACAAATTTCCACCTCTGCCAGGGTTCCAGCCAGGACCAGGGGGCTTTGAGCAGGGAGAAGCGCCCGGGTTGCACCTTCAGCTTGGCAAAAGCAGTGCTGGAGGTGTGTGGGAGAGGCACTGAGGGGACAGGCAGGGAGCCTGGGCAGGGCCAGGTCTTGGGCAGGCCCAGTATTCCCAGTGGAAACTGGTGCAGGAGTGCTGGAATGTGCTCTCTGCTGGATGAGAGGGAGGGATGAGAGACTTTGTGGTGATTTGGGCGAGTGGGAAAAATTCACTGAGCAAAGGAAAGGGAGGATCCAGAGGTCAGAGCAGGCACTTGGCTGTCCCACTTAGTCCCCATCCACGTGGGCCAGTCCCAAATGCCACTTTTCCCATCCCCACCTGCTGAGGAGCCTGAGAACAGGCAAGAGACCCCTCCAGAAGGAGAGAGGAGCAGGCATGGCTTGGAGCCTCTTTATTGCAAGTGCCCAGCCAGGCAGCCTTGGATCTCTGTCCTTAGAGCTCTTCCTGCACACCTGGCTTCTCCTTCACCAAATGTTTCTTCTGGGGGCCCTGGAAGAGAGCAGAGAGGAGAGTTTGGATTTAGGGACACACAGACCTGGCCAGCATGGCTGTGTCTGGGCTGTGGCAACCAGAAAGGCAGCTCGGGCCAGCAGCTGAAAAATGGGGTTATCCCACAGCAAATCAATCCTATGGGAGCAGGTGGCAGGAATTACTTATGTCCCTCAGCTTCCAGAAAAATGTGATGTTTTAGCACAGAATCCATGGGGCAAAATGGCAAAGAAAAGAGCTGCACCCAGGTCAAACCTCCTCCTGTCACTGAGCTCCTCGTCACAGCAGCTCAGGGCTGGCAGTGACACAACAGGCTCCTGACACTGAGCTGAAGGAAATCAGCTTAACCTCTAAAGAGCCCTGCAAAGGCAGTGCCTAACCAATCCCCCTGCCAGCACTAAGGAGGCTTAGCCAGCTTCACATGGCATTTCTGGCTGACAGGCCAGATCCAGACCCAGTTCATGTCTGCGTGGGACACAGGCAGTTGTTTGTTTCCCTTCTCCCTCTCCTTCTCCTGGTTTACTCAGTGCTTCCTCCTCTTCAGACTCAGACTCACACCAGCCTGCTGAAGGCTGCAAAACTATTCAGGAAACTGCTGTGTTTGGATTATTTAATTACATTAATTTTTTGCCCTGGATTTAAGAAAAATACACTGCTTGGCCTTCTTGAAAGCTTCTGACAAAAGCACCACAAATTTGCATCTGAATTTGACCCAAACTTTTTTTTCCTCTGAGAACATTAAAGCTATAAATCATTCCAAACAAATCAAAGCAGTGCACAATCCCAAGTGAAAGGCACCATATGGCCAAGACAGTGCCTGCCAAGTTAACTGCTTGTTTAAAACTTCCCATGGTGAATGGGAACTGGTAGCCCATATGGTCTTTTATTTGCTGGTTGAGTCGTCTTGGATCACTCACACAACCATCCTGTTCTTCCTTAGCATCATTTGTGCTGTGTGAACTGAATTCATGGCTGCCTTTAGGCAAGAGAGTCTCCAACATTCACTTGGAAGAAACAGACCACAGAATCATGGAATCATAGAATCCTGGGATGGTTTGGGTCGGAAGGGACATAAAACTCATCCAGTTCCACCTCCCTGCCCATGGACACCTGGAAGATGCTTGGTTGGAGTCAGTCAGTTGCTGTGGCCCCCTGAGGAGCTGGAGGCAGCCTGAGGAACTCACCATGAAAGCTCTCTTCTCCTGAGCTGTCTGGAAGCGGCCGTGGCCGAATTTGGAAGTGGTGTCAATGAATTTGAGCTCGATGGCTTCATGGGCCCGGCGGCTCGTGTGCACCAGGAGGGACTGGGAAAGAACAGCCACAACATCAGGAGAATGGTCACAGAGCATCAGGACAGCTGGTCTCATGGAAGCAGGGTTGGAATATCCTCTAGACAAATATCTCCTCAAAAATCTGTGTTCTTGGAGCAACACCCTGGTGCTCAGGTGGTGGAGAGCTTGCAGAGCTGCTCTTTGCTCAGCATTGCACATAATCACAGAATCAACCAGGCTGGAAAACACCTCTGAGATCACCAAGTCCAGCCTATGACCTGACACCACCTTGTCACCCAGACCATGGCACTGAGTGCCACATCCAGTCTGTCCTTAAACACCAGGGACTCCACCACCACACCCTGGGCAGCCCATTCCAATGCCCAATCACCTTTCTGTGACAACCCAAGGTTTCATTTCTGAAACGAACCACAGCCCCCAGAGCCCTGAAGCTCTCCAGCTCCATCCACCTGCCAACACTGCACCAAGGACCCACCCAGTGTCCCTGCCCAGCACTTGGAGGGTTCTCCAGGTGGGGAATGTGCTCCTGGGGAGCTGCAGCCCGTCGCAGCCCGGTGCTCTCACCTTGCGCAGGGTGAGCACGCGCTTCCTGGTGCCCACCACGCAGCCCTTCAGCATGAGGAAGTCATTGTTGACCTCCCCGTAGTGAGGGAAACCACCCTGTGGGGAGAGCAGAGGGGTTGGTGGGCAGGAGAGCTGGCTGGGAGAGTCAGGGAGGTCACAGCCCTGTCACCCCTCAGCCCTCACCAGAGGTGTGATGGTCTTCTCGGTGATATCGTAGTGCGTCGAGGCGTTGTTCCTCACCACTTTGCCATCCTCCACGTGGATCCCGTGGCCAATGCGGTAAATCTGGGAACACACAGGCAGTGGAGATGGAGACTCTCCTGCCCCTTGCTGAGGAGCTTCCCAGGGTGCCAGAATCCCCCACAGAATCACGTGGTTTTCACCACGGTGTGCCCTCGAGCAGCGAAAAAGCACCAGGAAACACATGGAGATGTCCAGGGAAACATCCAGGAGGATGCAGGGAGCTGAGGGCACCGTGGAGAGGAGGGTGGTGGCAGGATGAGAGGCCTGAGGGAGCCCCCCTGGGCCATACCTTCTTGTTGATCTCGGTGCGGTGGTGGTAGCCCTTCTGGCCAGCCCGGGCGATGGAGTAGCCCACGCGGGCCGGGTGCCAGGCCCCGATGCAGGCCACCTTCCGCAGGCCCTTGTGTGTCTTCCTGGGCAGCTTCTTGGTGTGCCAGCGGCTGGTCACCCCTGGGAGCGTGGGAGCAGAGGGCAGGGTCAGCAGGGAGGGCTGGCGCTGGGGAAGGACAGTCCCATGGCTCTCCTGAGAGACA
>VYZP01018009.1:0-38662 GCA_013400635.1 Hypocryptadius cinnamomeus | reverse complement strand
CACAGCTCATGCCAGGTAGATTTTTTAAATGGTAATGATAATGGGTTAAACTGGTAGTATAAACCATTCTCACGAGACAGATGTGTTTAGAGCATGATTTTATGTCCAAGCTGTGGCCTTGGTACCATCTGGTTTAGTGGCATGGTAGCTCCAACTACTGTGGTTGTGAAGCCACAGGATCATGATGTAACACATGGGTGGCTCACACACTACCTGTGCTGGGGAGGGGAATGTGCTTAGATAGTGACTGCAGTAATAAAACTCATGATTTTCACACTGATTGCTTCTTTTCTTCTATAGCCACAGCCTAATACATGGTTTGATCTCATGTGAACTGCCCCACTGACTTCTAGATGTTTGCAAAAATAAAGATTCTATAAGATACAGAAGCATTCTTAGAAATTTGATGCAAAGAAAATGTATTTCTTTTGTGGCCTCACCTTAGCCATACAATACCCTCAAGATTTTAGATTTAATGAAAACATTACTCTTGTACTGCAGACAGCAGCTTGGAAATATGACCAGAAAAGTAAGGAAGGCAAGGAAAAAGCACCTCAAGCATTCTTTAAAAAAGAACTTTCCAAAATCTAATTTTTGCATCAGCCTCTTGATATTCTTGCAGCCTGACTCATAACACACTGAGTGTGTGTGGGAGAGGCAGAGGGGGAGAGAAGGGATGGCACTGCCATTTAAAAATAATTATAAATTGATAAAATACCAACTGCCTGCATTTTACCCTGAAGACATCATTAATTGGCCAAGATTATTGCCACTGTCTGTAACTAACAATGCAAAGATGATTAGTTTTGTTTCTTAAATTTAAAGGAGACTGTCATGAGACTTGACAGCAACACATTCAACTTGCAAGGAACAGCTCAAGTCAGGAGTTTTCTAGACAGTTTTAGTGATGTTTCTTTTTTTGTTCAAAACATAGCAATTTAAGATATGTGCTTGCATGATCACAAGCAGTCTGGATTGCCATAAAGCAAAAATTTGCAGTATCATTTAGTTTGCTGTGTTTATACCGTTTACTCCCTCTTGCTTCTGTTGACACAAACTGGTTTTGTTTTCTTTTCTGCAGAAGGCTTTCACCCCTGGCTGTCACCCACCACAACATCCTGCTGGTGCTCGGGCTGCAGACCGCAGAGAGGAAGGTTTGACTTTTACATCCAAATGCAAACCCTGCTGTCTTTGGCTGCTTTCAAAATGTAAAGGAAGCACGTTTTGTACAGGCCTAAACTTAGCAAAGACAGTGGGACTGTGGTATTGCCATGTTTTAACCCTTCATTCTCTGGGCCACATATTGTTATGCTTTTAAGACAAGATGTGTTCAGTAAAGTCTACAAAGATTTCAAGACCCATACTAGGGTGCACATCTATGAATGGGGTCCCAAGCATGTTTAGGAGCTCTTTTTCTCACTATGCAAGGTGTCTGAGAGAGAACCAAGCGATGTGTGCTACAAGCTTATGGGTGCCTTCCAACTTGAAACATTCTATGACTTCACAAACTGCCAAAAGTGTTCATAGAGAAGAAAACAATTCTGAGAAGTCCCACTACAGCAGCTCCCTCCTATGTGGCCAGCTGGCTGGATGTGCTCGAGTGGAACACAATGCAAATGTGAGCACACAGAGAGGCCTTGTTTTCCATACACAAAGACACAGGTTAGGGAATCCCACTCTTGGCGCTGAGAAAACTGTTCAACCTCAGTGTTGCTTGACACAGAAGCACAGACCAGCTTCCCAAGGAGCCTGAAGCACAGCTTTTCACACAGCAATTTCTCTTTGCCTGCTGACGTTTTTTGGCACACCACGTGCCATGCAGGGGCCTGGCAGCAACCTGCACCCTCCTGCTACTGATGCTCCAACCCCCTTCATCAGGATAATGAAAGATGCCTGAGTGAATGCTTAAGGAGAAAATTACAGACATTTTTGTGTAAAGCTAAGGACTACTCAGTGACCTTGCTTCCCAGCACACATCCTTGGTTGACTTTAGGCATGTGTGTGTCTTGATTCCCTGTGGTCATGTGTCTGAGACAGGCACATTGGGGTTCAGCGGAGACAAGGTGGCAATGCCTCTGGGTATAGGAAGGTTTGCATGGTTTTAGGTTCCCAGCAAAGTTGTTCAGTGAAACTTTTGGTGCCTGTGGACTTGGAGCTACCAGAGTACATTGCAGATGTCACATACTTGAATTTAAATATTCCAATGCCACTGAAGTTACCTGCAACACAGTTATTTCCATGTTTGTATCTTGACTTCTGTGTCAGCTGCTTCATGGTGCTGAAGTCCTGATGAATCGTGGTGTCTTCAACAACTGTTAACTTTCTTTTTTTTCCCTAAGAAAACTGAAAGCAGATTTCCAAGAAAATCATACTATGCTCCAAAATAGGATTTTATAAAGGAAGCTTTTTAGAACATCAGCTGCAGAGGGACCAAGGCCTCCTGACTAGTAAAGACCTGGCAGTAATATGTCTTTTATTACCAAAACTTTGGAAAATACCTAATTTTGGAAGATACAGACTATCAATTTTACTAACATGATCTTCTGTGACATTTAGCAGACTTAGCAAAGATCAGTAAATGCAGATCACTATATTACCAATCAAACATAATTGCCATTTTATTGTTTGTTTCCCCACTGGGAAAAAAATAGTCAGGTTTTGAATACTTGTTGTACCAATAGGTATGCACAGTATGCATATACAATTACATGGTACATACCATTGTCCTCTCTGGAGAAGAGCTTTAAGCATGGCAAGGTGGCAGCAAAACGCTTAGTGTCATTCAGCTTTCAGTGGTTGTGCAGGAAGAAGCTCCAAAAAGGAACAAGGTCATGGACACAATGCTGCTATATTTGTGAAAATGCTGTACTAGAAAATGCAAGGGTCTGACTCTAAGCATTTCTCTGAAAGGAGTTTTGATCTGGATCTGATCTGACAAGACTCAGGAGAGCATTTGTAGGTCGAATGACTCCCTCTCTAGGTTACCAGGCTGATATTTGAGTCACTCAGGTGCTCTGGCAGAGATAAGCATAATCTGCAATGACATCTAGGCTACACCAGAAGATAATACTGCTTCTGGTGTATTATTCAAAACGTGTGCCAGCAGACTGGTTTCAGCTGCTTAAATACGCACTGCAGTGCATTTGTGGCTAAAGCTGTACTCAGAGTGGCAGAACTAAACTGAACTGCCACCCTCAGGAAAACTTAATTAGAATAATTTCACATTAGGCAGTTTATGTAACTAGATGTTAAAAACACTGCTTTCCAGAAACACTGTCAAGCACTTATCCTCAAATAACCCATTCAACTTATTTTTAAACCAGAGGTACCTGGAAATACCGACCATACAGAATCCTGGAAATTGTTGCACTGGAGCAACTCTTCAACTTGCTCTTGACTTTGTTTGAGAATGCTATTTCAGATCAAAATGCTGAAGATATCTTGCATTGAAAATCAAATCATTAGGAGCTCTAAACTGGTATGGGTTTTGCTGCTGGGAGAAAAGGCAGATCACATGAATTTTGCAAAATTACTGACTTTGCCAGTTTCCAAAAGAAACATGTTGTGCTTTTTATAGGTCCTTGAAAGCATGATTCCTATCATGTTATCAGACAAAGGATTTTCAAGTAATGCTGAACATAACTTCTGCTGGAGACTGTGGAACAAACTTTTAGGACTGTTTTGCATACTAGGTGGAGATGATACAAAGATATCATTAAGGGCTAGTGTTTTGGTATGGAGCCATAAGGCCAGTCCTGTGACAATTATGTGGTGTCATCTTAGCAAAGGCTCTGCAACTGTTTAAACATGCTTAATATTTTGTGCTGCCAGACTACAAAAGAATCTCAGCCTATTTATAAAACTAATTTAAAATAAAACCACTAAGTATCAGTGGCAATATAATAAGTTTTCAGTATGTAAGAACTTCCTGCTTCTCTTCCTCTTACTCTTTCCTTCAAGTGTTTTTTTGTGGCAAAGCTTTACACAGGAATGAATGGTGAAAGTGGCATTGCTCTTATCAAGTGAAATCCCTTGGAGCAGAAAGAATACCTCCAGCAAATCTTTGGAGGGAACATAAGAAACAAGCAAAATACAACATGCATTTTCAAAATTCATTCCAACAAGAGAGGCACATAAATATAGTGTTGCATATATTTCAATCCTTGCTTTTCTCATGCTCCTAGCAAAAATAAAAAATTAAAAAAAAAACTATGCTCACAAGAAAAATAGCTGCGAAGTTTAAGATGTCACCACCTCCCACAAGAGGTTATGCAGACCTGCACCTCAGCACCTTCACAGCTTAGTTAAAGCTCCTTTGAAAAGCACATTTATCTCCAGTCACTGGATTTTGTACGGAAACAGTGGAGATAAGTGAGTGTGAGTGCACACACTCCACTCCATCATCTACTCTAGCAGTCCCAGCTGAAGACATGCACAGATGACATCTTAAATTGTATCAGTTAGCTTTGCCCGGAGCTCATCCAACCTCTCTTCAAGTTTCCACCATGCTCTCAGATCTTATGGACATGGAGAGTGATTAGCCAAGCTACTCTTCTGCTGATTTCCCAGCATTATCGCAGGCAGGTGACAGCTACTGATAGCTCCTATGCTGTTGTCAGAAATCTCTGATTCTTTCTACTTCCCCACAGTCAGAATTACTTTCTGTTTTGGAATGACTGGTGCTCCTGGCTGCCCTGCAAACTTCCTTCAGACCCATAGCTGGCATGATCACAAACCCATCGCAGAGGAGTGCTGATTGTACTACTGTTTACAGAAATAGGTAATTCCTCCCCCCAGCTTTCTATTATTGTATCAAGTGCTCCAGGAACTACGTCTCATGTCCAGGCCATTTGCTGCGGAAAGTATTTCCTTAACAGATGTGTTGCCCCATGCATGGGAGGAAATGTTAGTATTTGATTTTCTCTGGGGAAAAAAATAAATTAGAAAGTTAACAGTGCTTGTATATAACCTGAAGTGAAAACCCTACACAATTCTGAGGCCAGTAAATACTGGATTAAACTTTGCACTGGAGGCAAATTCTTAGACATACATCCTTGTTCCTGTTGTTCCTCTCCTGCTCTCAGAATCAGAGAGAAAATGAAACTCAACTGCCCCAGGCAGTACACAAGCCACATTTTCCTCTGATTGTTACAGATTTATTTTAATTCCAGGTTTCTCTGTCTCTTTCTACATGGTGTTCCCAGAAGCCCTGAGCATTTTTATTAGTATTGTTGAGATAAATCTAAAGTAAGAGAGACATAAAGGTCTCTTCATAGTCCTGTGTTGGCTCCAACTCAGCACTGAGCCTTACATTCGCTGGTTTGGTTTTTACTAAATTTTCAAGGCTGAACCCTTCAGTGCTTAAAGAGCTGTCGTGAGCTTGCACAGAGAGCTACTTCCTGGCTGGGATAGGTTGGTACCCTCTGTACCAAAACTGGCATCTCAGACAATCACAAAGCACTTGGTATCTGTCAGCATACTCAGGCTACTCAGAATCCAGACAATCCAGGCTCTTGCAGCAAAATAGAAGCAGAAGAAAAAACAGCTGTAGTTATCTGGCAACTCACAGCTGTCTGGTCTCACCCCTCTGGCAGAAGGCATGGGTCTCTGTCCCCCTTCTTTCTACCTGAGGAGCACAGGGGTGCAGGCACTTGGCAGCTCAGGTCTGGAAGCAGAAGAGCTGCACCAGAGAGGCAGAGCCCTGGAGCCAGTAAGCTGTGCTGAGCTCCTTCTCTGCTCCTCCACTCCAGCTGGCTTGGAGCCAGACAGCTCAAGTTTCTCTGCGTATCACTTCCCTGCTCTCCAGATTCTGGGGCCAGCACAAGCAGAGGCAGCCCAGGTCTGTTTGCACACAGGATCTAAGTTGTTTTCCTGTTGCACAAAGCAGAGCAAAGCAAGACTAAAGAGGTAGCAGCTGGAACTGCACATCTTTGTAGAGATTCCATAACAATGCACACATTTGCTGGATCTATAAATGAGGAGACACTTTTCAAACATTT
Source organism: Hypocryptadius cinnamomeus (assembly GCA_013400635.1). Taxonomy (NCBI): domain Eukaryota; kingdom Metazoa; phylum Chordata; class Aves; order Passeriformes; family Zosteropidae; genus Hypocryptadius; species Hypocryptadius cinnamomeus. The sequence goes on along the minus strand of VYZP01018009.1, from coordinate 32,663 downwards.
GGCACTTGTAAAAGGCTGCTAAGGGAAATTCACCTATCCTGCAACTTTAAGAACTTCAGCTGTGGAGTGCAAGCACAGAGCAGTGAGTAGTTTGCTTACTGCTTTCCTCACGCAGCAACTCTTTCTCCCTGCTGGAGGGTACACTTCTACCTGATAAAGAGAATTGGCAGTAAACTAGAAAACAATCAAAAGGGCTTTTTTTTCCCCTCCCCTGCCACCTTTTGCCTGGAGAGATTTACAGAAAGTAGGACTTCTATGAGGAAAAGAATCACAGTCTGAAGCTGCTGTACTAACTTCCATTTAACACTGCATGAAAGCATTCAGGGAGCTCCTCACCCACTTCCTTCACAAGTGTAGAGGACAAGAAAACAAAAGCATATCACCCTGCCACAGATGAATGAGGTACATTTAACATTCATGGCTTTTTGTGCACAATCTGGTCTATCCAAAGGGGAGTCATTCTTCTACTGAATAACACTGCAAAATTATTTCTATCTCACTGTCATGCTTTCTGAACAGTTGTCTAAATATGCTCCTTGCAGGAATTCAGTTTGCTTTCACTTCAGATTGCATATAAAAAGAGAAACCAAAGCAGTAAGAATAACACGAATTTAAGTATGTGCTTTTATTTTATACTTTCATGGCACATTTTCATTTGTAAACATTAAATTACCAGTCCTTTTCTTCATATGTTGAAAATAACCACCAGACATTTGAGAGAATTACCTGAGATTAAAAAAAAAAAGAAAGAAAAGAGAGAAAAAGGTCTGGCATCTTTTACATTACTCACATACAGTACCGTTTTAGGAAGACTTAAACTTACAAAAGGGAATGTTTTCCAAAATAGGACAGTTTCTTTTGACTATAAAGATATAGAAAATACATCAAAACGCCTTGGAATGATCAGCCCTATTAAGTGTATGTGGTAAATCAAACAACTGTTTGATTGATCAAACTGTTTCAAGCAATTCCATTAACACATAGCTGAAACACTGCATCAGTCCTGCAGCAGCATGATATCCACGTTGTCATGAACACCTTGTAAAAGCAGCTCTCCTTGGTAAGTGACGATCTTCCGCCGTTTTGCCGCCTTCAGCGTTCCCACCAGGGCTTCAAAGAGGTTGGCACACTTCTCATCAGCAAACAGCACGCCAAATTTCACACTCACTTGTCCGTCAGCATCTAAGTAAAAGACATAATATAGATTTCCCTCAAGTTAGGAAATTACTGGGGAGATAAGGTGACACAGAGAACATTGAAAGCAAACCCCACTGTGTTTCCCAGTTTATTTGGGATCGTATTATGAATGCTGATGATAAACAGTAGGCAAAACTCCTGCCTAATCTAACTTTGCCTTTCCTTCCAGAGACTTGTATCAAGGACCTGCTCTGTTTACTTTTACTGATGGCTTTCTGAAACCTCTGACAAGCACAGGCTATTGAACCTCTTCACAGCGACTGGAGGAAATTAGTTTTAAATAATTAAAATCCTAGAATATCTCAAATTGAGGGAGACCCATAAGGATCAAGTCCAACACCCTGCTCCTCCAACCTAAATCTAAACAATACATTAATTTTTTTTTCACAATTTTTTCACTCATTAATCTTTGAGCATCACATTGAAAAGGCTGCAATGTGAATTTTCACACAAAGCAAAAATTCAAAAATATTTGTTAAAGTTATGTTATTCCTAAAAAGCAAATGCAGTCATACAAAATGCAAGATGTACATATGCATTTAGGTTTTGAAAAACAAGTGGAACTGAAGAAATGGCACCAGAACTGACACATAGGAGCAGGTAGCACATCCACAAACTGCATAAATATTTGTAAAGAAATAGGAATTTTAGCAATGAAAAACAATCTTAAGAGAAAATGGTACCTTCTAAGCAAATTTAAGGAAGTTTGGAACTACACATATAACTCCTGGATTAGTTTTAGGCATACAGACCAATTTCTTCCAAATAATAAAATCATGAACAGAATGGAAATGTACAAATTCTGAAGAAGTTACCAAGGAAGGAGGTGGAAGGAGAAGGTGCAACTTTCTTCTGTGGTGACTGCAGCAAGTATTGAAAGCCTAAAGAAAAGGTGACTCTTGCAGACGATTCAGGATTTAGGGAGCAGGATCTGCTGCAGAACTATTATAACAGAACTATTATAACTATCATAACAGAACTATTTTAAAGGATGGAACACAGGTAGTACCGTACAGTCCAACATGAAGTGCATATGCAGGTTTTCAGGTTACCTGCTTATTTGAATTTGCCAAGTTCTTAGTTTGATATAACACGACTACATGTGTATGACATGCATGCATGGTGACATCTGTGTACATACACACATCTATAATGTGACCACATCCATACAGAGATACTACAGTACTTACTTTTGGTTCCCAGCCGCCGAATCTCCTCAACTAAGAGGCTAATTTCATGTTCCACATTCATCGTGGTCTAAAAGGAAAAAAAAAATTTACAAAGTTATTAGGAATCCTGTAAATCCTTTGCACTGTTCTGGTGTGTTCTCGGTTCTCTAGGAATGTCAGAACACCTCATAAATCCCAGTAGCCTGGAGATGCATGACTACAGGATAATCTAGGATTTTAGTCTTGACCAGATAAAGAGCGTTTGCACCTCTGCATTTGAAGGGAAGAGAAAAGAAGTTACAATCTTGTTACATTCTACACCAAATATAAGGAGCCAATCTCAAAATATGACAGATGTGGGAAGGTCAAGGAGGAGGAGGGTCATTTGTTTTAAGGAATGAGCTTAACCCGCCACAGAATCAGAGCAGCTTACTAACACCACACGTCTTCGAGGGCTTTGCAACTTTCCATTGACAGCCTCAACTAAAATGCAACATCTGGGATATGTGCTAGATTTGGTTTCTTAAACCCCACCACAGCTTTCTACATATGCTGGGAAGACATTGCAGACACGAATTGCTGGTTACAGACACACACAGTGTCTGAAAGGACAGCAGCTCCTGCATACCTGCTACTGAAACCAGAACTGATCCAAACTGTGCAAGTGACCTAAGGCATTTTTGCCATTCAAAATGATACTGAGAATCTACTATGCTGCCAAACTTATCCGGGGCACCTCGTTGCTGTGAAACGCAGCAATCCGCACCAATGTGTACCAATGCCTTGCAACAGTGTAGCCACATGTGGCACAGCACATGGCAGCACTACAGTCACACACAACACTACACTGCTACAAAGTGCCCGAGGTTAACAACTGCACACACCCGAATGGTGTTTTATGGCCCATCCTGTGTAAAGCAGCATCAACACAATGAAAGCTTTAGATGTTGAACTCATTAAGCAAAAACTGGCACGGAGGTAAGCATGAGAAAGTGGGCATCACAGACAAAGCGAAGCATCAAATGCAGATTCCACGGGTGCTAACAATGCAGCTGGAAAAAAAGCCACTGAGAGCTTCAGGAGCTGAGCACTAGCTAAAAAGGGCTCAGTGAGCACAGAGACCCACTCTGCTGTTCAAGAAACCGGGATTTCTGCACTGGTATGAAAGTGGAGTTTAAAAATAGACATCTGAATGCATCACAAACTCTTCCTAAGAGAAAAGCTTCCCCTTCTTACTTTTTTCATTGAGTTAAAATAGGCAAGAGTGGCATAGTTCCACTTCCTGATCCCTTTTGATTTACCCAAGAGGCAAAAAAACGTTTGCAGCAGAGTCTGATTTTTACATCCAAAATTCACATGCCAAAAAATGTTTCTTTTTAACATGCAAAACTGAGCAAGATTAATTATCAGCATGGGTCTTGGGCAAAGCCCCAAGCGAACCACAGGTTCATCCCTAGTGCACAATACCAGCAGCACTGCAGCGGATATCAGCAGACCGACAGGTGACATTGAAACTGGACGTGCTGCTGTGGGACCACCGCTGCAAAGGGAAGGGCAGCAAGGCTGCACAGCTGCAACTGCCTCAGGTGAATTCCACAAACTTCCGGATGTTGTTGGACTCCGCACTAAACAGATCAAGTCAGCAAGGAAAATATGACCCGTCTCTTAGAAAGCTTATACTCCCATTATTTGTCAGACTGCCAGTTGTGATATTGGTCATCACAACAGCATAATTATCTTCTCTTTAAAGACGTTCTTCTCACTTTAAAGGCTCTTTTTTACTTTCAGCTCTTTAAATTCACGCCGATTTCTAATTATTTTCATACATGTACATCACCAGTAAAACCAGCATTATTTAGAATAAAAAAAGTTAAATTCTACATTATTAGGCAAGACTTTTGAGATCAGAGAAGCATGGCTGAACAAGGAGAGTAAGGATGCTCAGTATTTCAAAACTTAAATACTTGCTTTATACTGTAGATGCTCAACACATCAACTATCAAAAGTGCACGCCAGCTATTAGACTCTGATACTCCTGACGCCAATACACCGCTGCAAGGCAGTAAATTGCTGGTGTGGAAATTAAACTTCTCCTTATTTGGCAGAAGCNCCGGGGCCGCGCCGCCTCCCGCGCTGAGCTCCCGCCGCCCCGGGGCGGCGCTCCCGGCCATCTTGGCTCTGCCCGTCGAGCGATGCTGTGGGAGTGGTCTGCTGCCGCCGCCCTGCCCTGCCGGGACCTTTCTCCCCCGTGCCAGGGCAAAACGCCTTCCAAGGCCAACCCTTCAGCAGGTCCCCCTCTTCCTGTGGATCAGCTTTCTATAATTTACCGTGTTGCTTCAGTCACTCTCCGTCACCGTCCCATGCCCCATCTCCGCTGGCTTCCCCGGGTGACATCATGCCTCATTCCCGAGGCCCCCCNACTTTCAGCTCTTTAAATTCACGCCGATTTCTAATTATTTTCATACATGTACATCACCAGTAAAACCAGCATTATTTAGAATAAAAAAAGTTAAATTCTACATTATTAGGCAAGACTTTTGAGATCAGAGAAGCATGGCTGAACAAGGAGAGTAAGGATGCTCAGTATTTCAAAACTTAAATACTTGCTTTATACTGTAGATGCTCAACACATCAACTATCAAAAGTGCACGCCAGCTATTAGACTCTGATACTCCTGACGCCAATACACCGCTGCAAGGCAGTAAATTGCTGGTGTGGAAATTAAACTTCTCCTTATTTGGCAGAAGCGCGCCGAACCGCTGCGAGCGCACACGCACACACACACACACACACACACATACACACACACACACACACATACACACACACGCATCTGTCACCCCCTGCGCCACCCGTCCCCTTGCAAGCACCGATGGCCCTGGGCCGGACCGCGTTGGGCGGCAGAGCGCGGTTCCCTTCCCACACCCCGGCGGGATCCGGCTCCCGCCGCCGCCTGCGCAGGGAGTACCGGGAAGCGGGCCCCGCCCGGGCGAGCGGCAGCCGCACCCGCTGCCCGGGCAGCGCCTCTGCCCCCGCCGCGGAGGGAGGGAAGGACGGCTCCCTGGNTCTTCCAAAGAAAATGAACGAGCTAGGTTAACACCATTTACCGTCGATAAAGTTGTGTTGCAGTGTATCTGTGTTTCCATTTAGCATCCATATCCTCGCACCCTACACTGCAGAAAGAATGCAACTTAATTTTTTCTGTCTTGTATCATGGCTACACTACTACTCTTGTCTCTTTTCCTCTTCACCTCACAGAAACGTTTACGTCCTTTCTCAAGGACTCGGGCATTTAAGCTGAGAGGTGCATCAACTCCTTCAAAGCAATGAAGCTGCCGCTAAGCCCCCAGTCAGAGTCAAGGCTCGTACCAAGGGTCTCCCAAAAATTCTCACTGCAACAGCTGAAGGCATTGCCGTTGCCGGCTGTCTCTCCCACCTCCTCATCAGGCATGACTGCCCCTAAAGCAGACTCGATAAAAGAAACTATTTCCAGCCTTTGCAAATCACAGTTTTCATGCACTAGTTTCTGAAGGTGAGGCTCAGATTCTTTCTCAGGCTGCGAGCTGTGCCATGTGGCGCTGGTCCCTTATTACATTCTCCCGTCCCAGGTGTGAGGAGGAATAAATAGGTGATGGCACCTCAAACCACTGCAGCAAGCTCTGCTAGGGCTCAAACCTGCAGCTAGATAAATTGATTTGCACAGTGGAAATGATGCCAAGAAGATCACATTTTTATCACTCCAGGGATTGTAGTCCAAGCCCATTGCTTTTCCAAGGGATTTTTTAGATGGTGTTTTCATGAAAAGATAACTTTTCCATTGAATAATCACTATCAATCAGTTACAGAATCTTTGGTAGTTAAAAAAAACCCCACAACCATACTGCTTTCTGGTTTCGATAGGCTATCAAAATATTTTCTGGAACAGATTAGATATTATGATGATTTTACATCAGTAAGGGGTGCTCTTTATGAAAAACAAACCTTGATAGTTAGGAAAACAAGATTAAAAGGGTTACATTTCTAAGTTGCTAAGGAAATAAGTGAAATTTAAATCTATCTGAATTGGATCAAAAGACATTGAAAATTCCCAGGAGAATGTAGTATCTGAAGTGCACTGATTCTCTGTGCATATGATGCCATATGTGCATACTGCTTTTCTAAGGTCTTTGTTATATTGGCTGACAAAATGCTGAATGCTACAGTAAAAAAAAGGTAGTTTTTTAAGGTAGATCTGAGATAAAGCTTTTAAAAGTGAATCTGTTTAATGTGTTACCAAATACATCAAAGATTCCAGTTATTTAGCAGTATAGAATAAAAGTGCTTATCTTCTGGTTTTATTGTTAACTACATGCTTTCAGTTGCACATAATCTAGATTTCTTAATCATCAAAAAACTTCATTACATTTGCACAAATAATGTAGGCCTTTACATAATGTAATTGTTATTATGGATAACTTGTTTGATCGAGTAATAGTTTGTGGCTTTTCAGACTAAAGGTAATATTATTATACTGATGATGAAAGCTGCGTTAAAAATTCTTTTCAATTTTGAGTCATAGATCCTAATTTGTAAGAAGCATTAACTATCTTATTAATAACTAACTTAACATTAACTAACTTTCTCATCTGAGAAAGATGAACAAAACTCTGTAATTCCTCATCTTATTTTCTTTTAACACATGTTTTTAAGTAAGCCTAATATTTTTTTTTATTCTGTCTTTCGAAAAGGAAGTGTTATACCCAAGTATTTGTCTCCAGGCATCAGGAGATTATTGAAACACTTTTGTTAATATTTCTTTCATGACCCTTCCTAGTCATGTAATGTTAAAATAGGTTAATAAGAAATCAAAACCATCTGTCACCATGAAAATTAAGGTAACAGATACTGCCAAAGTACAAAAAATTAGCTGGGCAACATCAGAACTCAATGACTGATTATGTCATTACAGGGGTAGCAGCAGTGAGCAGGAAACATGATAATTATGGAGATGGTGATTTCCCATCATTCTGTTTCCACAAATTGATGCTGTTTTAAAAATGAAAGAAATGCAAAATTGTCCTTTACAAGCTCACAGGACGGACATGGAAATATTGCTCATACATATTTCATATAACTGGTGAAGGTCATCATCAGACTCATAATTCATTATGCATTTTAGCTGTGTAAGAGTGCTCCCTGAAACTCAAGAGATTCTGCCTTAAAACAGACTATTCTGATTTGACCTTCCTTGGCATCTCACTTCATTGTTGCTGTTCCCCCAGATGCCCATGAAGGCAGCCAAACAGAGGAATTATGCACCACGTAAAAAATATCGCTTGAGAACAACAGAGTAGACATACTGCCTCTGATCAACCCATCAATTTAACTGGACATTTTGCCTCCAGCAGGGACCAAGAGAAGCATTTGGAAAACAATGCAATCAATGAAAACTATCGGTTTTTCTCCTGGCTCCTGGCACTTACTGGAGCAAGTAATTATTCTATCTTCTCCTTTCTCCATCACACTCCCTAATTTAATCTCATGTAAGATGAGTGTGTCTCCATGTTGCTGATCCTTCTTGTTTCTCTTTATAATTTTTTAAACAATTCTGTGTTAGTTTCTGTGACTGAAGTAGCAGAGCTGTCAGTATTACTCAGCATGTAGGTATAGTATATACAAAAGACATAAAGATGCTTTCTGTTTTGTTCTCGCTCCCAATAATAAAAATTGCCAACATTTTACTTGACTTATTGAAAAGTCCTAAGTGCTATGCACAATGGTTTCGAAAGCTATTTCCAAAGTGGTAGTAATTAATTGTTCTGTTACAGATAATTAGAATTACTCTCCCCCCAGTACACTACTTCGCATTTTTCAGTACCATCAGGTATTTTACTGTGTAATTTAAAATAGGATCACACAAACTTCATCACCTCTTTTCCCATGTCTTCAATGACAACTTTGAACAGCACAGAAGGTCCAAACAGAAATGGTACTAAGAGCGCACTAGTAATTAGTAACCTCTCTCGGTCACGACTATCAGTTGACTACCAGCTTTACCTCTTTGTCTCCTTCTACCTTTCAGCTGTTCATTGATTCTGAATGGAATCTGAATAGCTTCTCACCCCATGAGAAATTAGCTTTATAAAAGTACTTACTGTTTACAGTAAACACGTAGTAAACATATTTGTTGTTACAGGTTTCTCCAGAGACAGGTGTGTAACACCATTAGGGCCAAGCCTGAAAAATGTAGGGGAAAGTTACAATGTCATTTGCTAGGTAATGGCCACTCATATTGTTTTCCAACATATATTAACTAGACAGTCTCACTTTACTAGTATATGTTGATAACCCATGCTGTTCTGGTTTTGTATAATAATGTTATTTTTAATTTTTGTTGCATTATATGTGCTTATGCGTAGGCAGGCATATGCATCACATGTGCACACACAGTATTTTGTGTTGAGATCCTCCCCAGCTAAAAAACGTTAGAGCTGACCCCATGATTGCAGATTTCACTGTTAGATGACATCATCTTAACAGCCTTCTTACATAATCCGGGTCTTACTGTCGTCTTACAACACATTTTTGTTTGACATGTTGATTTATTAGAGACATCAATTCCTGCTGCAAGTGCCTGTGTCCCATCACCTTGCTTTAACACCAGTAACTTGTGCCTGTTCAAAGTGCCAGATTCTCCTTACTGTCTTCAAAGGTGGATGGAAACTGTGATGCTGTGACTCAAACAGGAGTGTGTGGATGTGTCTTGTCTTAGCCCATCCCCATCAGGTATCTGTGCCATCGACCTGCCCTGAGTCTCCTCTCACCGTGGGTGTATTGCACCCATTGCATGGGTGTGCTGTAGGGTTATGACTCAAAAGCCACATCAGGCTAAAACAGATTTTAAAAGTCTTCAAATGATTTAAAGATTTCAAGTGGTAGAGGATCTACTATGTCTCTTATTCCTGTGGACTTTGTAACCCCACAGAAAATGTAAGATATCTGTTTCTAGAACATGACAGGGTCCTTGGGTACAATGAGAAATTAAAATTCAAGTAAATGCTGTTATAGAAAGCTGAGGGGAATATGTAATATTCAGAGAGTATGGATATTAGGGCAGTCAGAAGAATGGCCATATTTTTTGAGACAAGCCAATCAATGAGGAAAACAGCACTCCATATCTAAAGCATCTTCATAGTTTTTGATCCAATCATTGTATTCCTTGACCACTCTCTCTGTCTTAAGTCAGCAGTTGTTTCAAGGGAGAAAATAATTAAAGCAAAATGAAAAGCATAGTGATGTTCTAGAAAACTTTCCATGAATTTGCATGTAGAGCCACATTTAAAAATATTAATTGTACGGGCTCTTAGCTTTACTTTTCCTATAATGACCAAAAAAGACCAAACCAAAAGAGAATAGTAAAAAACCCCAACACTTTCTCTTTTTTACTCTCTGTGAGCTGAAAAAGTAACTTAGCAAAACATAAATATTTCTTTTAATGTAAAAGCAAATAAGCCAGACCAGCCTCAGAACAACAGAGACTACAAATACAAACACAGTGACTGCTGACAGTGTTGGTTCTTGAATGAGCACTTCAGTTGAGGCAGATGGAATGATTCACTTAAGCTCACTGAAGTCTGTCCAGGAGAGAGGAGTTATTTCAGGAATGGCCTCAGTGTGTCACAGCCTTCTTATTATTCACTAGGTGCCTCAAACAATATAATGTTTCTGCTTCCTAAATCTAGCATGAAAACCTTTACTACAGTGGAATAGAAAAGAGGAATATTTAAAATCTTGAAGTAAATCACTGAAATTACTTGCTCCACCCCTAAGCCAAGAGTAAACCTCGGCATGAAATGTCAGAAAGATGCTGTATCAATACAAGCTAAAAGACAGGGCCCATATCATTAGATATACAGCAAATCTTGTGTCTGAGAGCAGTTACTTGAAAACTGTAAGGTTGAAACCAAAGCCTTTCTCAACAGGCACAAAGTCAAAATTAGTAGGGGGGTGATGCTTTTCTGCACAAAAGGATGTGAAGTAAAGAGGATGTGCATGAATGTTTTGAGAGAGCAGTGCATCAAACAGTATTTGGAGACAGTTTACAAAGAGAAAAAAAGTATAAATAGCTGATGTTATGTGCTGTGTTTTAGATTGTTCTTTGTTATAAGAGCTGAATATTTGAGAGAGAGCCACATGAAGACTAAATACTTTCTCATATTCCTGGTGTCAAAAAATCTTGTGTGGCAAGGAAACAGCAGCACATCTCCTGATCTCCAGACAGCATGGGAACAGCTGAATCATTCAGACCCTCTGTCCTCTTGTTTGGTATGCATCATGAAAAAAAATCACCTCTCTTTCTCCTTTCCCTCTACATATATACATACACATACTGATATTTTGGGGAGTTTTTCAGAAAACCAAAAATACAGGCTTTCCATAGAATATGTCAAGTAATGGCAGCAGAGATGACAGTTACATTAATATGGAATTACTATTCATATTCATATCAAATATAGTTGTAGATGTAATATCTTCATTTATTGGTTTCATATAAATTTCCTAACTAAAGCTCAGGCATTTACCATGAGTCATGACAGAAGTATATAAAATCTTTTCCTGAAGGAAATCTTATTGAAATGGAACTGTGGATTTGCATTTGTCAGAATGCATTTACTTAGCATATGAAATTGTGTCATGGCAAAAGTCATCACAGTAGGTTATTTTAATTGGTGAAATGTCAAGACCTGCTGCCCATGCAATCATGGTTCACAGAAGTTTACAGTTGGCTAAAAACAGGGAAGAAAATTTTCTTTATTGCTTGATTCATGACAGTTAATGATCACTTAATTCAAGATTCCTGTTCAAAAGCATTTTTAAGGATCAATTTTGTATGTAATTTTGCTTATCTGCATTCCAGGTTCTTAGCTGAAAAACAGTGCTTATGGTGCAAATCACACCATTTGAATCTGATAATATTTGCAATTACACTGAATTTATATTATATTTTAAAGTCACATACAGAAACACTTTATTGTTTCCTGCATATAGGGAAGTGTATTTTTTTAGGGTAAGATCTGTATACGAACTGCCTTTTAGGAATTCTTTTCTGGCTTCAAGATACAATGCCAGCACTGGAATCCAAATGAGGTTCAAATTCACATGTCATCAAATTTTATTAATTTCACTGGCACTGCAGCCACAAGTCATTTGATCCTAAATAATTTGATTTCCTGCTGTGTGAAACTGCAATCAGACTCCCAGCATAGCTTCCCATGGAGCACTGGCAGTGGTCTTGCATATTGACCTAATAGCCTAGGAGGATTTCTTTGATGGTGAAGAAGGTTAAACTGTGTGTTGATTTCAGAGAGGAGATAAATATCTACCAGGGAAGTACTATGAGAATATAAAATTAATTTGTGCTTTTATCTATGCCACATGGTTTGATTACAAATGGTATGATTTTCTCCTGCATCTAACACCTAAGTTTTATGAATTTTTCATCTGAAAAGTGAATTGCAATTGTATATCCCAAGCTTCTGGGATAACTCTTGCCCTTTCTTATTTTCCTTGAGGAAATTTTGTCCAAGCATCTCTGACATGTAGCAGAAGCTCAGATTTAAAAATACAGTTAAGAAAAATATATGACCATCCTTTTGTTTGGTTTATAGTTATCCTATATGATTGTGTTACATGTACATGAATAATATTTGCCTCTGAAGGTATTGTGATGTCATATTTTGAAGCCAATATTATTTGTTCTCTGTCACACAAATAACACAGATGGATCCCACTTCCTTTATGTTTACTGAAGGAAGCACAAAAGCTGTCTTGCACACAGGCATGTGTTTTCTCTGTGAACAGTTACAGAAACTTCTCAATGCACTTCCTCTGAATCCAAGCCTTCCTTAAGTAAGTTTACACCAACTTGTTCTTACAGTTTCCTGCCTCCATTTTTCACAACGCGTCATTCAAAAAAGCAAGGGTTTGCCACTGAGTGCATCATCACTGTGTAGTGTATTAGGAATCAGCATTTTACTCCATTGTAAACAGTTAATCTCCATTTCAGTTTTAATGGAATCTTCTAAAACATTGTTAGATGACATGAAAGTAGGCTTCTGTTGATCTGCGAATTTGGCAGAAATGATGAGGGTGAGGAGGGGGCTGGTGATTCCAGAATTTGTGTATCTATTGCTGTTCTGAAATCCAGAAATAACTGTAATTACAGTGCTAACAGGAAACAGATATTGGAGAGGTAGGTTTTTTTTTTTCTTCAAAGAATCAATTGTATTACAGAGCAAGAAAAGTAAGTCAGTGTTAACTAATAATTAGTTTACAGTGTTAACAAATACAAAGGCTCCGTATTAACTGCTTGCATACAGCGAATAGTCATCAATAAAGACTTGGTATGTTGATTAACTGCTTACTACAGATCAAACTGTTTCCATCAGAGAGGCAAGCAGAAGGCTTGAGACTAGTATCTCACACCAGAAGAAATGAAGGCGTTGTATTGTTTACTCACTTTCTGAGGAATACATATCCTTTATTTCATTACTGGGAAGTAGAGCTTGTATGTGTTCCCAAGTTAAAACTGACTGCACAGGCTATTTTTCTCATGGGTCAGATGTGAGGAAACAGAACCATTTCACTTCCTTCATAATCTCTATATAAAGAGAAGAGGAAAAGGGGACCAGACCTATTGTTCTTACAGTTTCCTGCATCCTTTTCCACTATGCCTCATTCAAAAAAGCAATGGTTTGCCACTTTGAGTGCATCATCTCCATTTAGTGTATTTGGATATCTAATAATATATATATGTGGCTTTTCCAGTACATTGATAATATCAGAAAAGCCCTTATTGATAAAAAGGTTGTATGTGAAAGGTAGCTTCTGAGTTTGTGGGAGGGGGTTCCGTGTAAAGTATTGTAGCTCCGCATTAAAAGTGTTCTCTTTCTTTCAAGTTAATAAGATCAAACTACACAAATAAATAATCTGACCAAAAATCTCAATAAACTTTCTGGGTTTCCTTTTCTCAGCTGTTTTTCCTAAGTCTTCAGTCAATTGAGGGTCTGGAGTACTATGATCAAATATAAACAAGAGAAAGGTTTTGAGTTATAGAATCATGGAAGCATTTAGGCGGAAAAAGACCTTTAAGTTCATCAAGTCCATCATTACAAAACACATTTGGTGCACTCTTGGCCACCCTAGTCCCAGGCTTTTTACCAGGGCTGTAACAACTCTTATTGAAATGGACTGGGGAGTGGAACAAGAAATTTCTGTTCTCATTCTGTAGATGAGCTGTAGATGGAGATGTGTGGAAGCAAGCACGAGCCCACTGTGTGCTCCTGGCAAGCCCTGCTTTGCTCTCCAGTGCTATGCCTCCTATCTCTACGACAGCCTCTACAAATGAATTGCAGGGATCGTGCCTGAGGACTGCCCTCACTGTCTCTCAGCCATTTGGAAGACACCTATAAAAAGAAGCACTACACAGACATTTCCATGAAGAAACCTCCATCAGTCCATGGGTCAGGAGAGGACAAGGAGGCTGAGATGGTTTGCAACCTTTTGGTTCCTGTTCAGGCCAAGACATCTAGACTGCTACCTTAGCCAGGTAGCAACAGTGCTTAGGTTCTTCCGAAGAATCAGCATTGCCTTTTATCACAACTGTTTTTTGATCTACTGGGGAGTACAGAAGATATAAGAATTCAGGACACAGCCCTTCAGTCAGAGAGGTGACTGTACATTCTAATAGCTTCCTGATTTAGTTATTTTCTATAAGAGAGTCAAAACTGCTCTTAGCCTAAAAGAAAAGGCATATGGGAAGAGTAATGATGCAAAGCGCTGCTTTTCTTCACCTTTCATTTCATATTCCAGTATAAGAGAGATATGTGCTTCATGCATTCAAGAGTATTCTCTCTCCTCTGTCAAAGACACAAATTCTGGAAAATTACTTTGGTGGAAAGCACACACAAGTTGACAGTTCAATGAAAAAATGTGTGGATACCAAAAGATACAATAATCTCTCTGTATTTATGCACATATATCCATTCCATCCTGCTAGTCTATAACACACTCATTTAATGATTAATTTAAAGAACTGTAAGGTCTGAACTTTTTTTTTTTCCCCTAAAGGAACAGGGAGAAATAAAGTACTTGGCAATGACTCCACTTAGAAAGTTGTAGCACTATGTAGGCTTAGGCCAAATTGTACCAAATATAGCCCCGCTAAAATGACTGGAACAGAACATGATGTTTCAAAAATAAAGAGATTGCATTTATTTGAATGCGTGTTAATTAAGTGTATTTCCACTCTGCTCAAATCATGGGTTTTGTTCAAATAACTTTCATTGATTTTACATTACAGGACTGTCATTAGCATTTGCTAACTGAGTCAAGTTTCGATGGTAATAGCTTTTCTTCAGGAATTATTTATACACTGACAGGAAAACTACATCCTTCTCTGACATCTTGAGAGTCTCAATGCAAACAGAAGAAGCTTCAGTTCTTTGTATATTTTACGTATCTTAGTGTCAAATTCAAAAAATGGGGTCTGTGAATGGTTTCTGTAAATAGAAATGGTAGTATAATGAAAATGCTATTGTATTTTGAAATCAAGTTCTGCTGTCAAATATAGCACGGTAAGTACAAAGTTATGCTCCTCAATGTGATAGAATTATCCTAGATTTTATAAGAATACTTGTGAGCTGGGAATGTGTAGGTGAGGTCAACGATCAACAGGGTGGGGATTTGGCTGTGGGGGTCTGGGTCAGCTGCTGGAAGGGCAGCCACAGCCAGGGCCAGCCTTGTGCCAAGGGAGCTGCCTTCATCCCAGGTTTTGCTGCAGGGCCTGGCCAGAGCTGCAGTCCCTGTGCATTGCTGCCCTGCGTGTCCCTGGCTGTGGGCTGCTGGTGCAGACCACACAGTCCTGCCCACTGCCCGGGCTGGAGCGGCAGTATGGGGCTTTTGCCAGCAAAGGTGGCCACTGCCTGTCTTGTGATCATGCACTGATCCCAGCTTGCCGTGCTAATCCCTCACAATAAATGTGGATAAAAAGATGCAGTTGGAAATAGATCTTCAAAATAAGTCAAGATGTTCAGAAGGGAAAAAAGAGAAAAACATAAGACAGGGGGCAGAAAAAAATAGCATAAAAATTAGAAAGTGTGAAGACATGAGAGTCTATAAAACATATTAAAGCAAAGCTATATATAGAGAGAAAGACCTTTAATTATCAGACTCCTTCCTAGAGCCACCCCAGATGGAGCACACAGCATCTTAATATCCCTCCTATACCTGACTGAAACATCAGAGAAATGTCACAACAGTGTTGTTTTTAACAAATGAAGCATATTTGAAAGCACATGGGGGTGTTTTTGCTCTAGAGGAATTTAAGAAATAAACTAGATTATAGCTATCCTAAAAAAAAAAAAGACACAGAGGGGGTTTTATATTTTATTCATCTTAACATACAAAGAACATGACTGTGGACAAAAAAAAAAAAATTAATTAAAATCCTTGGGAAACTGATATTAATGGAAAATAGCTAAAAGAACAGGCTGAGTCAAATTCTGAGGGAGAATCACTCTGTGAAACAGCAAACCCATGAATCCAGAATAGAGAAGGTACTAAAGCACAAGGAACAGGCAAGCTGGAATACAGACCCCATTACTATCAATATTGTGCAGGATTGTATTGCTGTCTGTGAGGAAAAAATATGCAGAAAGAAAGGTTAAAGGGGGAAATTAAAAGTCTTGCATAATTGATTATAACTGAAAATTCTTTAGGTAAAAAATAGCAAGATGGAAATGAAAATGTAAGTGATGTAACTGTAAGGAAAAGGACAGATGCATTTATATATACAGCTAAAAGCAGGGAATAAAAAAAGAAGGGAGGGTTGAGTATGTGTGTAATATGGGAGAGATGTGAAATTTTGCTTTCAGCACTTCTTCCCACCTCCTAACCAATTTCTGACAAATTCAGTAATGTGCCAGAAGTTTCCTGAAGTAGCTATTAACAACCCTCCCAGATGGCGATCATTATTCAGTGGAATAATGAGGAATAATCAGGAGGGAATAATGAGGAATAATCCCATCAGGAAGGGATAACATCCTGTTTCATCATCAAGTTACACTGCACTTCCACATTCAGGGAGCAAGAGGAAAGAGTGAAAGGTAGGAGAACAATGAGAATGGCTCAGGAATCCAGGGTGATGGAAGCTGAGTAAATAAAAGTAATGGAGGTTAAGACTCTTTTCAGACTAGCTGGGACTTCAGTAATGAAAATTCTAGAGCTTCAAAAGAAAAAAAAAAAAAGAAATTGAAAGACTACAAAGGTATTCCAAATAATTTTTTTTTTAAGTAATTTGAATATAGCCTCATATATGTATGCCTTCAAGGCAGTTGCTATCAATATATAAATAATTCTATTAATAAATATGTATGTGTCAAAAAGTACAAAGAAAAGTTAATCTCATCCCTCTTGACTCCAGAAAACTATAGAGAATATATTTATAAAAGAGGATGTAGACATTGTTATGAATAAACTGTAAATAAATATGGCAGCAAGACCAGATGAATTTACAGTTAAATACTGTAAGGATCTAAAAAGAGTTTTAATTTCAGTAAGAGGCTTATTTTATAGTATCATGCAAGCAAGAGACATTCATTTATTTTGGAAGAAACAAGGATAGTTTTAAAATTTAAAGAGAGGTGGTATTTAATCAGCTGCTCAGGCAGGTAAATATTAAAAAAATCACCTTCAACATATTCTGCAAAGGAATGCCTCTCTGAAAACTACCAAACACATGTAGGTCTGGCAGGGTAAGGGTAGGGGGCTCACTACCTTTTGACATGCAGAGATGAAATCTCCCGTAAAAATCTGCCAAAATCATAAGGAGTAAAAGTTGCTCTTTTCCAATATCTTTAATTTGACTGCTTTAACTGAAACCCTTTCCTTTAAAGGCTTTCTTTTGACTGCTTTCTGTTCTGAATCACGTGAAGTTTCTGGGTGAAAGAGAAAATAACTCAGGTTTTTAAATATGGGCAACTTTTACAAGGACCCTGATAGACATATATAAGTTAAATGTTTAAAGGAGAGACTGGGGAAAACTGGTGCAATAGTGAATGATATGGAAAGGACACTATTCATTCTGCATTGAGGAGGTTTAGAGACAGTAAATGTCTTCAGCCAGGATCCCATGCATATTTCAGTGCTGACACAACACTCTAGGGAGGATGCTGAGAAAGAAGTTATTATTTTCCCTTCTAGGATGTGCCTGCACACTCACTTTGGTGAGTAACCACATTGCTTTAGATCCAGTGTTCACATGACAAATGCTCCTTGCAAAGGTGCTCTCCTTGTATAGAAGGAAAAGAACAAAACCCCCAGTGTTGTTACTGTCTGCTACCTGGCTCTGTGTGAAAAGGATTTTTACATTCACCATGGAAAATCTCATAGCCTTAAATGTAGGATGCCCTTTTGATGGAGAAACAATCCCAACAGGACTGCTAGAACTGGTAGGTTCTTTGAAACATGGATGACATTTCATAGAAGGTACAAACAGCACATGCCAAAACTGATGCTTTTCAAAATTGCAAAAATGTACGGTTGGAAAGAGGTTGTAAAGTGTAACACAGAACATACATGCAGAAATTTACAAAAGTATGGGTACAATGTCTGTAAAATGGCTATATTCCTACTAAAATGTTGCTTCTATACAAAGAAAATACATATGCTTTTAGAAAAGCAGGAAAGGAACTTCTTTCATTTGTAATTGTTAACACTGTTCTCAAAATCTTCTTCTGTGTGCAATAAAGTACCTTATTTCCAAAGGTATCTTCTTTTTTGAAAAAAATCAGGCAGTAACAACAAACCAGTTCTAAAGTCTGAAACAGCAAATATTTTTAAATATCTCCCGTTCATTTCTAGACCTACTTGTCTTTACACTAAAGAATCAGGATAGAACAAGTTCCCAGAACTGCTGATGAGCTGCAAGTAAAGGGAGTATATTGACAGAGATTGTAAAACCTGCTCCACAGCATTATGTATGCGGAAGAATTTAGAAAGGCCATGACAAATAACCTCAGGGTCATTTTTCTAAACTTGGAGAACCAGATGCAAAATGGAAACTGGACCTGAATACATACTTTATAAGGCTGAAAGTTATTTGAAGGCATTTTAATAAAAAAATAATCTGAGCATATATCTTACTTCAGTGCAAATCAGGTGTTACGTGAGACCCAGTAACTGTAATAAGAACATCAAAAGCAGGCAGACTGTAGACATGCCACACCCCTATCACTTGATGAGTGCCAGGCCCTGCATCTGTTTATGAGTTGTATTTATTTTTAGAAATTAGTCTCAACATGTGTAACAGCTAGTTTTCAGAAACCAATAGTAAGTTCACAGCTGATAAAAGACACTGAAACCAGTTTTAAGTGGTATTGCCCTTAAACAAATAAATTTCCTTTTAGTTTTCAGTACTAATGAACATACATACTTCTGGTCACATATGAAATTTTAAAAGTATGTATTTTCTAAGAATAATGTATTATTGATGTATAATTTAGGTCTAAGAGTTATGGGCAGCAAAACAAGCTTGCACTTCAATCCCCTTGGGTCACTGGACTTGGCCTTCCTGTGACAATGATGATTTTCTCTAATTCTGATCTCTTAAAGGATTAATCCTTTGATATCAATATATGCAATCTAACAGTTTTTTCACAGACAATAAAATACAGTGAAATTAGGCACCAAATGGAGAATAGTTTAACTTTTAGCTATTCAGAACTCTGAATTCTAAGAAGGTACATTAAAAAGAGAAGAACAGGTACAATACCTAAAAATCCAGGACAAAATGGTCTTTTTCTTGTTCTGTTTAAAACACAAATCAAGGTACTTGAATCAAGTGTTTCATGTACTGAAGGCTGAATCTACTGTATCAAAAGTGTCTCACTAATGATAACATTTTGATGGGTATTTCACCATAAACCTTCTTTGTGTATCTAATATGAACTCTGGGGAATGCTGTGATACAAATCTTTCCAAACCAAAAGACCTAAAAGTCTAAATTGTTTGGGTCAGTTGCACTGGCAAGTGCCAGTACAGAGAAGTTACTCACTTCTTACTAATATGCATGAATACTATTTTCCTCAGTTCATCCTGTAGCAAACAGCATATTCTCCAGACAAACAAAATGAATTGCCATGGAGAAGCCACTGAAAAGATTTAATTATTTATCTCAATAGATGCTAAGTCTGGCATGAGGGACACCAGTAAAGTTCTGAACAGAAAATCCCTCTGTGGGCTGGAGATTTTCAGAAGCTGATCAGGAGAGGGAAGGATGATCCCATAGTCAAGCACACAAACCTTGTAGTGGGACTCTCTGAGGCAAAAATGCTTTGTCCACATGTAGATCTTTGGAAGTAGCAATTAATTTGCTACACGTCATGTAATTTTTATTATTTCTGCTCAGTCTTTGAACTGGCACAAAGCAAGTAGGTAGGTTTATGGTACAGGAGTTGGAAATGAGACCCAACAACCTGATTCCCAAACTATCTACCTGAACAGCTTCAGAGAGATGCTGTACCACAGGGAAAAAGCATTAATGTCTCCAGTAGGCAATGACGTGACATTTTCACATGACATATAATGGATTTAGTGAAATTTACAGTTATTGAACACACTTCAGAACTGTTTGACACTTGGATATGTGGGATAGTCCCACATATCCACTAAGTGGGATTCCCCCCTTAGTCCATGCTGGGGAACTTCCTCCTTGTATTAGTCTTTGTGTCTTGTACAAACTGCTGCAGCCAAGTGATTCCCATTAATGTATAAAGAGAGTTCTTGCTGCAAAGATACAAATAATAAAATAGCAACTCAATTAAAGTAATAAAATGTCCAGATTACTCACTCAAAATAATAAGATGTCCAGATTACTCTAACAAACAAACCTGAAAATTATTTTGACAACAAAAGCATTTTGGGGTCCTTACACTAACTTATAGGTAAAGATATATGCATATATTAATGTTTCAAACTCCAATGCCTGAACTAGCACACAATCACTGTAAGAAGCAAAGGCACCTGGAACCCAAACACTTACTGATAAGTGATTTAAAAACCTCTTCTAGACATGCCTCTGTGTAACTAATAGAATCACAATATGCAATTTAGCCATGGAGGAGGGTCATTTTACTTGCAGAGATACTGATGTGACAATAGCTCCAAGTAAGTGACCGATCATGCTAAATTCGCCTTAAGTCTATAAAATCGTAATAATTAGATATAATATTTTTTTAAAAAGTTGTTTCTTTAATATAGGCCATTTTGAGGAATTTTAACTGAGAATATGATTGATCTGTTTCATCATTTAGTGGTTTCATCACTAGTGTCATTGGAGTTGACAAACTCCAAAAGTTTGATAATGGTACCTTTCTGGGAAGAACCTTTTGTCTATTATTTTAACTATAAGCTAATGTATCTGTGATTTTCAGAAACTTTAGTTAGCAGAAAACTTTGGTTATCTGTGTATTTCAAACAGCAAGAAAAATGAATGTCTAAGTTCAAAATGTAACTATCTTAAGAGGCAGAAAGGATGAGGTGCTTAAGGGAAATAGAGCAGTCAGCAACAGCAATCTATAAAGAGAAACATTGGAAGAGTTGTGAAGAAAGGTGAAGTGGAAAAAGAAAAGAAACATAAATTAAGAATGACAGAAATCTGTGAAGTAGTGGATTGCCAACTCAGCAGGATTTAAATCAGACCAGGTAGTCAAAAGGTCAGGCAGGAGACCATGGCATTTGTTACATGCCCTCCAGAAGCTGAAGTAGCTTGGAGGCAATTTTGTTAGTGTACTGCAGGAAAAGCATAGATCTACCAGGGGGACTTAATTTCATCCTTCCAGTATCTGAAGGGAGCCTACAAGAAAGATGGAGAGTGACTATTTACAAGGGCATATAGTGACAGGACAAGGGGGAATGGCTTCAAGCTGACAGAGAGTAGGTTTAGACAAGATATAAGGAAGAAATTCTTTACTGTGGGGGTGGTGAGGCACTGAAAAAGATCTCCCAGAAAAGCTGCAGATGCCCCATCCATGGAAGTGGTTACAGCCAAGTTGGATGGGGCTTTGAGCAACCTGGTTTAGTGGAGAATGTGTCTGTCCATAGCAGGAAGGGTAGAACTACATGATCTTTAATGTTCCTTCCAACCCAAGCCATTCTACAATTCTACCCAAGGAAATACACAGAAGCTCGGAAAACACATCCAAGATAGACACACCGAGAAAGAGCTCTTGATGTGGAGATAGGTGAGCTCCTGCCTATTCTTCCTTACAAGGCTGATGTATGGAGCTATTATCCAGGCCACTTATTGTGTGCTATGTGGTGTAGATGAATACTGTAGTGATGGTGGAAAGGGGAAGCATACAGAGGAGGGCAACCACTTATAGCTGGGCCTATATGACATAATAGGCTGCCCTTCACCAGTTATCAGCAGAAGCTGCACTGGGGATGGTGCCAGTGCCCCAAGCCCCACAGAAGTGATTATTCTCCTGTACTCAGCACTGGTGATGCTGTGTCCTGTGTCCAAGTTCTGGGTCCTTCAATTCAGGACAGACATTGAGGTGCTGGAACAAGTCCAGAGAGGGACATGAGGAGCAGCTGAGGGAGCTGGGGGTATTAAACCTGGAGAAGACCTTATCACTCTCTTCAACTCCCTGAAAGAAGGGTGTAGGCAGGTGTGGGTCGTCTCTTCTCCCAGGCAACCAGTGATAGAAGAGGACATTGTTTCAAGCTGCACCAGCGAACGTTCAGGACGGACATCAGGAGGAANCCGCGCGCGGCCGCCGGCGGCGCGTGTGTCCCGTGTGTGCCCCCCCCACCGCCGCCGCCGCACCGCCGCCTCCCCCCGGCCCCGCCGCCGGATGCGGATGATCCGCGGCGCTAAAAGATGGAGGGGATGACGCTGAGCGAGGCGGAGCAGCGCTACTACTGCGACCTCTTCTCCTACTGCGACACCGAGAGTACCAAGAAGGTGGCGTCCAACGGGCGCGTCCTGGAGCTCTTCCGCGCCGCGCAGCTCCCCAACGACGTGGTCATGCAGGTACGGCCGCCGCCGCGGGGCCCCCCGGGGGTCGGCGGGCCTGGGCACCGCCCCGTCGTGCCGAGATGGCCCCGGCCCGGCCCTGCCCTTCCCCTCCGTCCGGCCCGCGCCCCCTGCCAGCCCCGCAGCCCTTGGGCGGGGGTCGTCCCGCCGGCGGGGACTCGGGGATCACAGAATCTTTGGGCTTGGAAGGGACCTGTGGAGATGATCTCGTCCAACCCCCTGCCGAGGCAGGGTCACCTAGAGCAGGTGACACAGGAACGCGTCCAGGTGGGCTTTGAGTGTGTCTAGAGAGAGAGACTCTGCGACCTCCCTGGGCAGCCTGTTCAGTGCTCTGCCGTCCTCGGTGTAAGGAGGCTCTGCCTGGAGTAGAGGCGAAACTTACTGTGATTTAGTTTATGGCCACTGCTCCTCATCCTGTCGTTGGGCACCACTGGAAAGAGCCTGGCACCATCCCCTTTGAGATATTTATGTGCATTAATGGGATCCTCTCTCAGTCTTCTCTAGCTAGACAGGCCCAGCTCTGTCACTCTGTCCTGATCAGAGAGCTCCAGACCCTAATCACCTTTGTGTCCCTCCGCTGGATTCTCTCTGTTACCTCCTTGTCATTCTTGTACTGAGGAGCCCAGGACTGGACACAGTTGGACGGAGCTGTTGTCTGACAGGCCACCTGAGCCCCTCCGGCTGCAAGGGAAGGGCAGGGGACACAGCGAGTGGTGCGCCGTGCACCCTGTGCCAGCCCCCCCTCCCCTTATGTACCTCCGACTGCAGGGCTGGGAAGGGGCTGGTGATGTCTCTGCTGCCAGCGTCCAGCAACTGGTAGGAAAATATTCCATGCCGACAGAGGCTATCCACAGCATGAGAGCTGTAGAGTGTAAAACTGAGGATGAGTGAGGTTGTCCCCATGATCTGCTGATGAAGAGCAGCATAGAAGGAAATCTGGTTTTGTGTCATTGGGAGCTACTGACACTGGTCCACTTCGCCTAAGCCATGCAGTCTTTTCTGGACATCACTTGCCGGCAGGTATTAACTTACCTGTAGTCAGCCAAATGTTTCTAATAACAAAAATGTGGTGTTAAGACAGACGCGGGCCCATACTTGCAGTGTGTATGTGCACAGTTTTAGCACTTCCTTGCCCAGGCTGTGTTAAGACGTGCAGCAGTATTGCAGAGCTACCTGCATAGGAAAGGGAAAGTCTGCTTTGGTGTGTGTATGTGATTATTTGAGGAACGTATTCTCCATGAACCATTCTTATGAACAGCTATTTGTAATAATTTGCTGCTCTTGCAGTTCCCTCTGTCATTGCTCAGTGCTTTAAAGTTTACGTAGTCTTTTAAGCTGCTGTGGGTAAAGCTGCATTTAGAAAGCCATGCCGCCTTTCATGCGGTTTCATCCTCAGCCTAGTGAGATAAGCAGCCCTTTTAACAAAGTATTAAACTTACTGTTGCTAGAAACACAAATTGCAGGATACTGAAATTCAGTGTCAGGAGAATACTTACTGACTAGGGTTACTGTTGGTGTGTTTTGGGCCTCCCAGCTTGGTTAGTTGAAATGAGTTTAAGACACAATGAAGTGGAAGAGGGCTGAATAAGAAATGGTTCTTCCTGGTAAAACCAGTAATCTCTTATTTGATGACTTGCTAGACGGGACGTAATGGTAGGAGAATCTGCATGCTCAGTATTATGAGTAAGGTTTCTCAAGGGCCACCCATGGCTGCTTTTTGTGTGTGGCCAGCCAGTTTCAGGAAAATCATCCCAGAGAAAGTGAATGTTTACATCTTTGCTGTATTTAGAAATTTCTTTTACATAAAGCTTGTCTGAATCAGTGTATAGTAAGCTAGTACTAGAGACTTTGTATTATGCAGGAATTTAGTGCCTGGAATTCTGAAAACAAGTGTCCACAGATTATATCCTTATCTTTTGCAGAGGAGGTCAGATATTTTCTTGCAAAGTAGACTGCATCTGAAGAACAGAGACTACTTGGGCGTCATTCCATGGGTCCTAAACAAATTAACTCAAGAAGCAGATCTGGCTTATCACTCTAGTGATCTCAAGGAGAACCTTGCAGTTAAAATGGCAAACAAGATATTAGATTGCCTGAGGACTGAGACTGTAAATAGTACAAAGAAAGTTGAAATGCCCTTAGCAGTTTGACCCATTATGAGTATCTTGTGCAGTCACAGTTGGTCCCCTGTAAAGTACCTTGTACTTTGAAAATAATTTAGTTGTCTAGTTATTTTGCATTCTTCTTAAGGTATGGCTCTACACCAGGTTAACACAGGCATGAATATATTGTATTGGGGTTCTTCAAAGGGAAATTGCATTTGATGCTTTGAAAGCTGAGACTATGTAACTTAAACCTCAAGGTGAAATAGCTTAAGAAATAAAGAAAGCCTGTGAAGGAGGTGGAATTTTCTTTTGACCAAAATGGGTGCTATGTTTTTACCTGTTCATTTGAAGCACCTGATGCTTGTGGGGAAATGAACTTGATTCAGTTACCCAATCCTTACATAATCCTGGAATGCAAGTGCAGTACTGGTCACATGAATGCTAAGTACTTTTGTAGGTGTGCAAAACATAGCGTAAAATGGTCGCTCTTCAAGCTCAAGGGGACCAAGTAGTCCTGAGGAACTACTTTATAGTTTTTCCTTTTCAATACTACAGGTTGGTAGGTACCTTTGAGTAGTTCAGAACTAATCTATTGGAAATGAAAATATCTGACTGTTGCATTTTTAGACTCATAACTTGTTTTACTTGCAAATCTGCTGTCTAAAGGCTGGATATATGTGCAGCCTTTTTTACAGAGTTGTGTCCTTGTGAGAGATCTGTCTCATAGGAGCAAATGTGTATCTCATTGTTCCTAATCAATTTCATTTCTCCCTGTGAGGGACACTATCAGCTGCCTGTTTAGTGGGAATAAATGAACATACAGAAGACTGAAACAGTTATGGGTGTTGAATACCAAGCTACAGTGTCCTGGAAGAGAAAAGCTAGATGTCTGTTTTGTACACATCTACAAAAGGACGGCTTTATTATCAGAATAAAATACCACACCAAAGATGCATGTGTCAGAACACCAGTCTCTATTAACCCACATTTCTTTCTATGCACATCCCTGAAATGAGCATTAAGGTAGAAGACTTGGATAAAAGAGCGAATAATAGTACGTGTGTTGGGGTAAGAAATCCAGCTACTTCACAACAGTTATGAGTCTTCAGATCACTCTCAGGGTGTGGTTTCACATTGCAGCTGACAAAAATCTAATGGTGAGTTGGCACTGAAGAAGGTGCTCCTGTCTTCCCTCAGCCTTATGTTCCTTCTTGCTAAGACGCTTGTGCCTGTCCAACGCTGTCGTGGGCAGAAAATTAATCATAGCTTTTTGTTGGTTATAACTCTGTATCAGGTGGCAGTGGGGTTGAATGAATGGCAGTGCTAGCACAAGAAAGAAGGCAGGAAAACTCTTTGACAGAGGAGAAGTAGAGAACTTTGTTTGTTCTAGAGCTGTTGGATATTTTAGTTGTGACCTGCCATGAGGTTTGTTAGCTTAAACCACTGGCAGATGGAGCTGGCTCTGGCTTTCCTTTGAACTGACAGTGAGCTGGTGCAGGGAGATTGTTCAGCCAAAAGTTAGAAGGTTCTGTCAAATGTAGTTTTCACTTGCCTCATCTTGTGTCTCAGTTACGTATGCATTGGTGTTTGTGTGTGCAAGCAGCATGACACAACACGAGTGATCCTGCAGAGCTGTTATCCACCATATTTATGCACTTCAGGAGCTTCCCTTTGCTAGAGTTCCAGCCTGGTCCTGTGCACTGGATGTTAGCTGCATTAATTATGTGCCTTGATACAAGAGAGAGGTAGTTGCCTGTTCTGGAGTGCCTGCGCGGAGGAGTGTGCTCAGGGAAATTTGCTTCAAAGGCATGTTTCACATCTGACCTAAAATGCCCATGTATGTATGCTAATAAAGTCAGTTTTTGGTGTCTCTGCAATGGTGGGGAAATTGCTTGTAAAAGCTACAGTTAGCCAAAAAATGTATTGTGAAACTCGTTACTTGTGTATGGAATGAATATAGTAGCTGTTCCATTTGATTTGTAGAATTCTTACTTAGGTGAGTTAATCATAGAATGCTTTCTGAATTTGTACTCTTGATTATGAATCACGGAAACTTCACCAGACAAGAAGCAAGTCAGTGTTGCATATGATACTCATCTGAAATTAATGAGTCAGAGCATCTTGCTTTAAAATACACCATTACTATATCACTACAAATGTGTGAGTATTGGCATGTATCTTCTCTAAAATGAATGAACTGTCATCCTCAGTGCTGGCATTGTACAGCAATGTTACCTAACTTCTAATTTAGTGTTAGTCTTTGACAGATGAATCACACAATTATGCCCAGTTACTTCAATTACAATAAGCTTCCATTAGTCCAGTAAAAACCTAGTGAAAACTGTTTTTGGGTCTTGTTAGCCACTTTCAAGCTTTTTGTTTATTTTTTAAGGAGTCTTTATAGACAGATTAGTTTTGCTTCTTCTTGTTTCACTGATAGAAAAAATTTCACTCTGGTTGTCTACCTCAGCTATCTGAGTTTGCTGCCCTCACATCAGAAGTTGTAAGAAAGTACATTCCCATAATGCAGCTGCTTCACTGGGAAGTCCGTACTCTGAGATGCAGGCATATGCTGCCTTCTGTTCTTGGGGTGGCAGTTTTTGGCTGACAGAGGGAACAGAAGATGCAGTGGTGGTTTTCTCAAATGCCGGAGCTCATTTGCTGACAGGCAGCACAATTATAAATGGAATTACAATCCATAGGCAGAACATGACAGAACGAAATTGCAGGTTCTTGATTTAAAATGTTGGCTTCTTTGTTGGAAAATGGCTGTGGAGAGAAAGGGATCTAAGAAAATAACAGCTTGTTCACAATTATTGTGTTGTTGCAGTTACTGTTTCAGTGAATTTTCCTACAGAAAGACTACCTGTTTGTCAAATCAGTAGAGTCTACTAAATGCCAACTTTGAATGGAAGGTGAGCCAGGGCATGCGTAGGATTGCCTGTTTGGTAGAGACATGCAGAAGACTTAAACTCATTCTGATTAATTTGCTGAATTTATTATTCTTTTCAAACTGATGGGATAAGAAATCACAATTCCTTATACATGGCAAATTTCATGCCTTCCTTTCAGTCATAAGAGTGTGGAGTATATTTAAAATAATATCACTTTTAGATATTGAAAAAAAGTGTGCTGTGTAAAAAGCTTTCTTCTCTAATACTGATCTATAACTAGTCTGTAACAAGCCCAAATGAAAAAAAAATCACTTTATTTACTCCAACTCATACATTTTGTTTGTTTTATTATTTTAAATCTTGTATTAAAATGTCACTTAGAAAATATTTAAAAGTAGTTTCGATTTCTTCTGAGGCAATATTCAAAACAGGTCATTATCAAGTTACTCTTCCAGTGTAGATACCTCTGACTGTAGCAATTTTCTTAGTAATCTGTAGTATTTTTTTAGCCTGAGCACCATAAAATTGATGAATCTGTAGACTTATGATTATAATGTTACCTAATTTACATATAATTTTACATCTTTATATATTTTCATATGTTTGCACACATGCTATATCCCAGTCCTCATTTAGTAAACAAGAGTTGTTAAAAACCTAGGTGCCTGGATCTGCAGTTAAAAATATCTGATTTGTGAATCACCTATTTCTTCCCTTCAAATGTCACAGTAATGGAGTATTCTCCTTTCAGCCGCACAGTAGGTTAGCTTTGATTCCCTGTATTGATGAGATACACAAGAGTGTACTTTCTGTTATTGCCATGAATGGCTTTTAATCTGCTGTCTAGCCTGTGAATTATGCTTTGAGTTTCTGCAGAATTCTGGTAAAAATGTTTATTTAAGTGATGTTACTTTCACAGAGACTATAGTAGGCTGAAAATTAATTTATTTTTACAGTTAATTAGTTGGAGTGGTCTCATATCTCAGCAGCATTTAGGAAGAGAACAGTCAATATTTTTTGAAACAAAAGGCAGGAAGTTATGGCAAAACTGTAGGACTTTAGATTAAGTCTATTAGACTTATGTTTGTTTTTAGTGGATTTCTTGGTGTAATTGGTTTTGAGCCTTTGAAATTGATATTCATACTGTACAATCACTTACATAGTAAATAATTCCTTCATAATTCCGTATGCCAACACAGCACTCAGATAATTTCAAGTATCACAGCTCAGCTTAGTTTGAAAATAGTTTATTCTTTTCTTTTTAAACATGCTGTCAGATGACAGCGGGGGTGATTAATATCCTTTCTGACATAACTGGATAGAATTCTAGAATTGGAAATATCAGGGCCTTTGGCAAATGTAGCTGTCTTAGAATCAACTTGGCTGTACGAAATTATGGATTGTAAATTTGATCTTTTACCGGTAAAAGCAGTTCTTCTGTGTTAGAAGTTTTAAGTACTTGACTGACTGTGAAAAATGGCAAACATGCCTTCGTCTTAGTCTAATCTTCAGTAAATGTTACTGCAGATACTGTGAAATACAGGACTTTGCTGGCAGTCTCTGTGAATTTTCAATTGTATTTACTAGCTCTCAAAATATTAGTCCTTGCAGACAAGTTTCCTACCTATTTGGTTGTAAATATTTGCTGGTTTAGGTTAGTCCTTCTTGTAGAATTCCTAGATGTCAGATTGGAGTCCTGCTGTTCTTTTAAATTAGTGTGAAGTCAGAAGTGAGTGTGGGAGAAATATGTTGACTATCAAATTTCTCACTGGAGTTCCAGTAATGATTAATTTAAGAGTATATATCCCTCTTATTCTCTTTTCTTAAGCATTTCTGTTGACCATAAGGATATTCTTAAGCCAGCAATGTTATTCTTTCTAAAGTTATGTACCAAGTTGGTGATCATGTTCATGACTTGCTTGTTTTTCCACCTGGGGTTAGTGTCTGAACAGCTAAATTATCCCTACACTTGTTATACAAAAAATACAGCATAATGTAGGCAGGTCTGAGTATGTATAGGAACTGTGTTTTGAGAGGTTAAAAGACTTGGAAAAGATGACAGTCTGACCTGAATTTCTGGAATGATTGACTTCTGACATCTAAAATGACTTCTAAAATGCTTCTGAAGTATGGTAACAAAGCAATGAGTAGGCTCAGTTTTGAACATGTCTGTCAACTTCAGTAATCCCAGAAAAGGATGACCAGGACTGAGCTGTGTAAAATTTAGCTTTAGGTGCTTATGTACTCCTGCTGCAGACTAGTAGTTGAGAATTTTGTAGAACAGTCTGTTGTTACTGTTACAATAGTGTGAATGACTTGGTTTTTCTGATTTGAAGCATCTTTAAAAATTTGAGACCTGCTGTTAACAGTGGAGTCTCAAGTGTAGCTCTGTAATTGTGCAGTTTTTAGAACTTTAACCAGGGTTTGTTTAAACTTTGATAGACGCATCGTTAAGGCTTCATGGCCGCAGTGGGAGAAGGAGAGCAGTGCAAAGCTGAGTAACTAATTAACAGTGCTCAGATTGATACTCAGATTAAAAAATACTGGGATGTGAAAGGAGTGTAAAGTAATGGACACGGTGTCTTCAGATAAACTTACATGGATACTCCCAGAAATAACAGAAACAGACCAAGACGTTCCTATTTGTCCAGGCCACAGCATGACCACTAAATCTGGGATCAGAGGATGCCTTAGTCTTTCTTTTACATTAACAAAAGAACCAGAAACTTGTTCTCATTTGGAGTTTTTCTGTTAGTATTGTTCTGGTGTAATAATGGAAGGTGATGTGTGGGGAAA
Source organism: Hypocryptadius cinnamomeus (assembly GCA_013400635.1). Lineage (NCBI taxonomy): Eukaryota > Metazoa > Chordata > Aves > Passeriformes > Zosteropidae > Hypocryptadius > Hypocryptadius cinnamomeus. Next base: position 2,425 of record VYZP01018009.1, on the reverse strand, counting down.
ATGGTAAAACTGAGAAAGAAAATAATTATTAGCAAAGAATATCAATCACTGGAATGCTTCAATTATAGAGAAGGTCTGAAAATAATGAAAATGTCTGTTCAAATGCTCCTTTCTTCAGCTTTTATTACTATAGGAAAAATATTCAACTTAATGCTGCATGGTAGTAGTACCCACAGCAAGAATAACTGTGAAGTATCTCTCCAGTGCGTGCTGAAGCTAGATTCTTACTTGATAATTATATGCAAGTAATTCCATTCATTTGTTTGTGCTAAGGTAGATAAATTACGTTTTGAAGATTGGTAGAGCTTCAGAAGTTATTTACTCACATAAATTTCAACCATAAGAACAAGCAAACAACAAATAAAGTTAGGGCAAACTTGGTTAGTCTTCATAAGTATTCAGATGGACTTTCAATTATTGCAAGAATAAGACCAAGTGCCTCAAAAGATTACAGATGAAGAATGTCATTCTGTGTGTGCCAGCTGGGGCTTGTTTGCCATTTCTGCTTCAGGCTTTGCTTGTCAAAAATATAAGCTGCAAACCTAAAAACCAAGTTCCAGCTATCTGATGTTGACCAGTGAGAGATATATTGCTATAAGTTATGATATATGCTTCGCTGCACTTTGTTCATAAAAACTTCTACTTTTTCTATTGCAAATAAAGCCTGTGAGTAAACAACTTCTGAAGCTCTGCTGAGGTGTTTGTTGGTTTTACAGTAGACAGATTCAGTTTAATAAAAGAGAAAATAACTAACACAGTAACTTTTTGTTGGCTTACTGAGTGGAGTAATCACATTGTGTGACCAGACAGATAAGCAGCAGTTATTGCTCAGGAATGGGGAACTGCAGCTGAGAGCAGAGGAGGGAGGAGCTCTTTTGGTTAAGCAGCAATGTAGAATTACATAGTAAGAGAACACAGGTATGTGGAATATCTCACTTTAAAAGAGTCTCTCTTTATGCATCAAAAATGAGAAATAGTTTTTGTAGTTCCCCAGGCTTTCTTTTGCTGTTTCAGATTTTTTTTTTAATTTCCAGTTCTTCTGGGTGCTTTATTACCATTTCTGCTTGTAAAGTGTCTTTCTCATGAGCACCTACTGTGCCAAAGAAAAAGCAGTAGAGAAAGTCTTAATACAAGCAAAGAGCAACTCTGCCTTGAAGTCTTCCAGGTGTGATTTTTTACTTGGGAGGATGGTAGTTGCTTTCTAAGTGAGTGTTCATCTGGATATCTGTATTTTCCTTTGTTGGTGCTACTGAACATATCAGAAGGGTGTACAATTCTTTATTCTGCCCTGTTTTTGAGGGTATACGACAACATTTTCTTTGAGTTGTAGTCAAGTAGGGCAGTCTGTTAGTCTAGATACTTGGAAAAGTGGCCCCTCTAAGTCAGGGTCTTGCAGTTGCATGTAGGGTGCATCTACCTCATCTTCGTGGATTGATAGGTGGTGGTTGCCATGTACTACCAAATCAGAAGGGACTTGCTGACCTCTGGAGAGCCATGGAGCTCTGCATGAGAGGCTCTGCAGGTCAGATTCATGTGTAGAGCTTGTAACAGCTTTTGCAGAAGCCGTTAGTAAGACCACAAATTTTGATTGCAAATGGAAAAATCAAAAAAGCTAGTACTGCATTAGGAAGTGTCTTTAATAAATGAGGCTAATGCACTGGGAATCCACATGCTACCAGGAACAGCAAGAGGTGTTGCAGACAACTTTTGGAATGGGTCAAGTTCAGCAATTACCTAAATATAACTGTTTCAAAAAGCACCACCAGTAATAAAAGTTCTGTGAGGTTTTTGTGTGTGTGTGGTGTTCAGCATATTGACTTGTTAAGAATTTATCTGTCATAAATCAGAGTTTTAAATTTCCGGTGATTTTTGCTACTTTTCTATCAGCAAAGTGAAAGCATGACTCCAAATCTGACAACCTGTACTCAGGGAGTGGGCATACTTGTAAAACAGATCCCAGAGTACAGGGCAGAATAATTCCTCTGAGCCTTAAAGTACTGGGTCATTTTTTCAACAGCTAATTATTTCTGATGTGATTAATTCTGAAATTTCATTTAGCTGAAACAGATGTATGTTTGACCCTGAAATGACCTGTAGAATGGGAAATCATTGTTCCAAGTATGTATAGAGAATTAATTGTCCAAGCGGATGAGTAGCTTTTTCTTCCCCATGGCACTTTAGCAGTCTGCTTCCACTGTGGATCTGTGCAGTGTGAAAATCAAGGGCAGAGAAGTATCAGGAGAAGCTCAGACAGTAAGAGACTAAATAGTTCAGTGCCAGAGAGCGTGTGTTGTCTTGGAAGTCCTCCAGCACTATTGGTTTTAGTTCTTTCAAAGCCTGTGTTCTGAAGCCAGGTTTGTGGAATTGACTGAGATGTATCTTCATGGAACAATCAGTAAAACCTTACTATTTGTTATGCAACAGA